>PVKM010028187.1:0-18432 GCA_004027735.1 Carollia perspicillata
CTCTCCCAGGCTTAGGGCATTGATGACAGCACGCCAAGGCAGAACTGAGCCTAGATTGTCTGAGGAAGAGCTGGAGCTGGTGTGACTGGATCAAGTACTGCAACTTCAGGGCAGAACCAGTGGGCACACTCCAGAGGGTCTTTGAGGCCACTGTGCAGACTTGGGCTCCTATTCTAAGTGACATGGGGAGCCACTGGGGGGATTTGGGCCCAAGAGTGATGGGAGGTTACGTATATTTGGAAGTCTCACGTTTTAAAAATGGGCCGAAATGATTGCTTCTTGATTTAATAAACATCTTGACATCCCCCCTCCAACAAACACACAATACACATATTCTAATGCTTGTCAAATTATGAAAGCTGGGTTCAGATGAAATAACAGGAGGTCCCACTGAGAAAGTGAAGTGTACTGGAGGAGGAAGGCAGGGGGGGAGGGAGGGAGGGGGAAATGCAGGAAGTCAGGAGTGCTTGAAGCAGTTGACTGTGGGAGATGTATAGGAAGTAGAGAACCAGGTGCCTGGTAAGTTTTGTTGAGTCTACGGAAATATGATACTGGGAACACATTGGCAGCTTGAAACAATACTTAGCCTTTGTAGATGAATGCTTTCCCCCATACTAAAAACATATACCATGCTCCCCGATGTGCAGTGATCCTCTTCAAGGCAAAGGTGTGAACTCTGGGGCCTAATACAATGAAAGTTCTGGAAATGTGCCCCTAAAAGGGTGACAGTAGCTGTGCCAGAGTTTCATCTGAAGGCATTGATTTGTTTTAAAAATTCACCTCTTTGGTACTTTCCCTCAAATATTGATGAAAGTAATAAAATAAAACTTTGAACTATAATTTTGGTAGTTTCCCCATTTGGAAAGGAAAATCTCACCATTTTCACTTGTCAAACAGTAGGGGGAATCGTGTGATGTCTGAATGTGTGAGCATGGAAAACAAAATGTTTTCAAATGGCCTAAAATGTTGCTTCTTGATTTAGTAAGCATTTTGATCACCCCCTCCTCTGACACACACACAATGCACACATTCTAGTGCTTATCAAATTATGAAAGCTGGGCTCAAATAAAATGACAGGAGAGTTTTTCTGGCATCAGCCAAGAGTTATTTGGAAAACGGGCAGAACAAGTTAAGATGCGAGCCTAATCCAGTGAAGGGAAGGCTTTGTGTGCCAGGCACAGATGGAGTAAGTTTATTCTCACATGAATATTATCTCTTTGTCCTTGTGAGGGCCGAGTTGCATTCATTGTCTTAAGTAGCTCATGGAGTTTCCAGTTATGGCTCCAAAACCTTAGTCTTCTGGAAACTGTCACCTGGCTCTCTCTTACCCTAACCAGCAGTGTGGCCAGTGGGCCACGGAACTAATGTAGGCGTCAGTATTGAGATTGGTGGGTGTGGAGGGGCGGGGCAGGATCGCCTCTTCCAGGTTTTACGTTCTATGTATCCTTTATTCACGTTTCTGGACGAGTTTGACAGAGAAGCTCAGCAGCTCTTCTGTTAGTAATTACTCAACAGCACTTACCTATCTTTTCAGTGTGCTGATAGGTAGACCATTTTGAAACTCAGCATAGAAAAATGAATGCAGTATCTCCTGCATTCTCTGGTAACATGCAGTCTTTATCAACTATTTTGTTTGCAGTTATAGTATTTTTAAACAATTTTGCAGTAAAAATTACACTTGAAGGTATGTAAAATATATTTTTGATTGAAAAGAACACTTACACCGATTAGCATTTATTTAAAAAAGTTGGATTTTTAAAACATGGGATTTAAAAGTCTTTCTATTGATAAAGGCATTGTTTTAGACACAGAAATGTCTCTTAGGCTGTCCTTTCTCCTCCGTTTGCTGTCTTTTAGAGTGGGATGGGAGATGAAGAGCTTGAACATCGTTTAGGACGACCTGTACACATTTAACATTTCTCACAAAGACTGCAAGTAATGGCTGGCATCTGAGAGAATAAACAGGAAATTAGAGAGGCAGCGAGGTTCTTTATCTTCAGCCAGGGCTGGGCTCCTGGCTTCACTTACTTTCATAGGACACCAGAAAGCTGAGATCGGTATTTAAGCTGACCACGTCTCTTTTCTCGCAGGTCTACATGTGGCAATCTACAGACTGCCTAATCTTCCTGCTTTTCTCCAAATTAGCGTATTGGCATTTGAGGTACCAAATGTACCTTCACCGGTGAAAAGTTTAAGATGAAAGTAGAATAGTGTGGCATTTCCATCATCCCAAAATGTTGCATTGTTTCCAAATGATGAAAATAATGCATGTGTTTTGTAGGAAATTATTATAATATGAAATTCCACAGTGCTTAGGTCACCACTGTTGGTATCTGAGTGTCATTCTCTCTAGGTCTACCTGTATTCACTATGTAACTGGTCATTTTGTGTTTAACAGATTGTTTCCAAAGGGCAGCAGTGAGAATGTTAATAGGTGTTCCAGAAAAAATATGTTTGGTAAATTCCCAGTTGAATCATGTTAGATTCAGCGTTGTCACAGATGTCCTCCCCAGGGCCAGGCCTCCTCGGGGCTGTCCTCCACCTGTGTGAGGAGTGTCACTCAGCACAGCCCTGGAAGCAGTGCTGGTCGCAGGCCTGCGTTGGCAGTGCACCTGCTTACGAGGCACGGGAGCGATTTTGCAGAAGGCAGAGCAGAAGCATTTTGTTTTTGTTTGTTTTGTAAAACCGAGATCTTGTGCTTTTTCCCCTTAACATATTGTGAACATTTTGCAGTTTTCAAAATATTTTTCCAAAAACTGCTTCTCCTCCCTGTTATTTTTCAAGGTGTTCCATTTATAAAGGTTTCCGGTAAAAAACTAGGTCCTAACCCAGGTGACAGATCACCTCAAAGATTCTGAGTTATGAAATGTTTATACTCAGTTTGGTTCTTCCTTCCACCCACAAACCTTTGACTTGGACAGGGGCTGCTGAACTGGTGGGTTCAGAGTTCCCGAAGCCACTGCTAACTCGTGCGCTTAGAAAGTCCTGACAAAAATAGGCTGCTTTTGATGCAAGTGGTGGTCAGTTTGTTTAAGAATAGTTGTATTTATTGCACTGTAAAAATAGCCTCTTTTGAGAAGAATGACCTCCTTCAAGTAACTCTCATGATTAAATTTCCTTCCACATAGAAATGATTATTTTGATCTAGAATAGATTATTGCCTTCCCAAAGTATTTTTTCTGCTGTGAAGTAGAAGTGTGTATCTAATGTTTCTTAAAGCCCACTAATGGGAAGAACTGCTAGCATCTTTTCTTCATGACTGATTATCTAAAATATTTTTCAACGATTAAGGGCGGACACATATTTGCCTCAAAATTAAATCAAATGAACAATGCATCTTTAGTTTAGATATTCTCTTCACCCGTTCTTTATTTCTTTTATCACAGAAATATCGTTGAATCATAATATGTAACAACTGGGAACATTTTTATTCTGTAGTTGGATGTTAAGCATCTGAGGAGAAATGTGTTTACCTTTTAAATTGTATTTATCTTTATGAACCACGGTTGAGATACGTTTGGAAGGCCCGATGGAAGAAATGCCTGACTCTTTACTGGTTGTCTCAGCTGGACTGATAACCCTCAATTCCACCAGCATAGATGGTTTACCTTTTAAATATTATAAATTACCTTATAAAGTCCTTTTCTCAAATAAACATATCTGGACACGGGGTGGAACACATTCATAGACTGTTTCCCTAGGCAGTTCCTGGGCAAGTGCCTGGCTTTTAAAGACTGGAGCAGAAAAGCTTCAAGTGTACTTTTGGCATGGGGATTCCTTTAGAGAAGTATGCAAATGTCCTCCAAGGAAAACTTAATTTGCATGTGAAAGCTCTCACTATAATTATAACAATTTCCTTCTCTTCTTTTTTAAAAAAAAATTCAGCTTTTCCATGTGCTAAGTGTCAGGTTTTTCCCTTTTTACCAAGACAGCCCTTACTGAAGGAAGTGACTACTGCAAAACCTCATGCCAACTAAAATGAGACATTGTAAGGTCTGAGATGCAGTGGGGGATGTGTGGGGGGCGGGCACCGTCGTGGTTCTGTGTGCCTTGAACATCATTTATGTGAGCATGCAATGTGCCACCTGAAGGCTTATACTTAGAAGAAAAATGTATGGGTTCACGAAAGGGAAATGAAAGGGCTGGTAACCAACTTGTTTCTGAGGTCTGTGCTTACATAGTGTGAATTGTAATAAAAATGAAAATGCCTGGAATGTTTGGGTCAGACTCCTCTTCTGCTTTAGCTCATAGGCCCCTCCCACAGCGCTTCCTCAGAGCAACGCAAAATGCTGGCAGCCCCCGGGAGGACCTCACTGCAGTTGGGAGAGGGAACTTCACATTCGGGTTGTGCCAAGTGCAGCCAGGGGATAGCGGAGTGATGCTGCTTGTTGTCCTCCATGGGGAGTGTGTATAATCTTACTATTTTTTCAGATTTGTTGTATGTGGGACATCCACATAAACATGTGGGACAACCACATAAAGCTTTATTTTGGTAGGAAATGAGGGAATTGGTATGTTGGGGGGAAATCACATATTGTTAGAGACGCTTCAGTTACCTTTGTGGTGTATTTGTTTTCTAATTACCAACATTGTTAACATACTCAGTTTTGTTTGTTTTCTAATTACTCAAGTTGCTAAATGGCTAAATAATCTAATACACCAAATATAATTAAACTTCCATTTGATTCAGGATGTTTGATTCAGTGTCTCAGGGTCATTATCGATACTGCATTAATGTGGAATTCTAGTCGTGGGCGTTCCCTGTTGATAGAATGCCAGACAAATGGAGGCAGGTGTACGTACCTGGCATTGGGGGCCTGCTGCAGGGTAGAACCGGGAGGACCCGAATCAAGCCTGTGGTGTGACTTTTGCTCAAGATGTGATGTGCAATCTGCAGGTGAGTATGAATATTGAGTATTGCAGGGATGGTAATGATCGTTTGTCTGAGGTCACTGCAGTAAGAGTGAGTATTAAATACTAAAGCTGAATCTTGTTCCAAACTCTCAGGCTTTCCCTCTCCCTTCTATTAGTCAGCAAGGAAATGAGTGATGACTCTGATGTGAGGTTTTCCAAACTGGGGAGAATATCACGTTCTGTTGGTGTATCAAGGAGAGAAGATAGAGCGGTGGCCAGTTGAGACTTTCACAGCTCTGGGTGGCCTCATCCAGGTCTCACCTTTGTCATCTTTGGCAGGGTCTTTGGCTGGTGTCCCCAGGAATCCTCCCTGTTCGTTTAACTGCCTGCCTCTCCAGTTAAAGGCAGCTTTCTGGAACTGTTGTTGTGGCTCCCAGGGAGAACTAACATAGCTTCCTGAGATGCCTGAACAATGACATTTCTCTCTGGACAAGCACGCTGCTGTAGAAGGACACGTTTCCTTCAGATGGCCTTGACCAGCCTCACATTTAAGGGCCTGAAGAAGGTGAGCAGTGACACCAGCCTTAGGTTGCTAGTGTTCAGCCATGAATCCACCTTGATGACTGTGAACTTCACACACTAACTGGCCACACAAGCCACCCCCTGCCCCCGCCCCTTTGCTCTCATATTTGCAGAGGTATTAGCTCTGCAGATCGTATGCTTCATGCAGTCCTTTTTTTTTTCTTGACCAAAGGTGAAGGGCTTTATTTTGTATTTCCCCCTCTGTTTAATTTCTTATTTTAAGTAGTGAACTTTATTCTAAGAGTTAGTTTCTATGCTGAGACGGTGAGCCTACAGACTATTTTAAACTTTCCGTAAATCTCATTTTATCCATTTTTTAAAATCCTAAAGTAATAAATAAAAACCACAACAGTGGTTTTGAGTGGTTTTGAACAGTGGTTCTCAAAGGAAATGAGGTTTAAACAAATTTGTTCATTGGGGAAAAGGAGGTTTTTCCAGGTGTAGTATACATACAACTCTCCCCAAATTGTGTCTTATTTAATAATAAAAATGCCTTCAACTGTCATGCTCTATGAATATTAGAAGACTTAAAAAACTGCTTATACTATAATAAGTAAAATGCAAATTTCATGCCGTTAACGTGAATGTATTTAGTCCTTTGAACTAGCACATTTGAGCTCTTGAACTGTCGTGAACACTTGGGGACAACGTGCTGCTGTTCAGCACTGATGAAGAACGTCCCGAGTCACGTATTTTAAGTACAATTTTAGGCACTAAATTTGGTCTTTTTCTGATTTAGAATGTGCTTTCTTTACTAACTATTAATTACCACTTTTAAAGTAATGTAACAGGAGTTTGGAACATATTAATTAATACTGTTTTTGTGCATTTCCAATCCTTGGTAGGGACCATAAACTTATTATTAAAAATGTGAATATAGGTACGATTTTGCATTATTCTTTACTTTTAATTATAAAATCAGCATTTCTGATATTATGTGCCCCTTGTAAGTATGACATCAAGTCTTTTTATGAAAGAGAATTAAAGATTATGAGTACGTTAGCGCCGGTTCCCCTCACTCCACTCTTTGTCTCACTCTGCAGAGGTAAGTCCTCTCCTTAAGGTACTGTTTTTTCCCATTTATATTTTTATACTCTTGCCTCATGCATGTGTCCCTTATACATATGTGTGTATGAATGAGATAAGCATGTATACACACATACATATATATATATATATATATATATATACATGCATGCACATACTTATATATGCACATATATACATATCCATACACACAGTATTGTGTGTTCTAAAAATTTACCTGCCTGGAACTGTTTGGGCTGCTCAGTTATACTCCATTAGTTTTGTTTCTTCTATACTTAAGTCAGTGCCACAGTGCTAAGAATAGGGTGAGGCAGGAAAGACACCCAGGACACAGAATTTATGGGGACACGTGCCTTTAGGCTCCCTGAGCCTCACTTCACTCACCCTAGTCTCATCCCTGACTCCAGCTTTCCTAGTAACTGTTGGTAATTTGGTGGGTTAAAATCTTGTCTGTTTTTCTCCCTTTACTTATTAAATTTGAAGAAACAGCTTGTCAGTTTTCTCAAAGAATCTAAAGGAACTCTGCTGTGAATTACATGGAATTTATAGGTTCAAAGAACCTAAACTTCTCACCAGAACTTCCATGCTCTGGAGTTTTCCTGCCTTCTGACCTCCTCTCCCATCGTCTGCACTGTGCCCTGCCCTTGCCTTCTTGCCCGTATTCCAATTTGTACCCCTCCTTCCCGCCACAGGGCTTTTGCACTTGCAGCTCTCCTTGCTCAGAACAGCCCTCAGATCTCCGTACTGCCCGTTCTTATCATTATGTATGCTGCTGAGCGGTCTCCTCCCCAAAGAAGACTCTCATGGCTTCCCTACCTAAAATAGTCCTTTTTGGTCATTCTCTTTCCTCTTACCCTGCTTTATTTTTGTCTGAAAATTTATAAATTTATAAATTTTAAATTTTATAAATTTTATAAAATTTTATAAATTTTAAAATTTATAAATTTATATTTGTCTGAATATTTATTTTTGCTGAGATTTATAAATTTCAGATAATGAAAATTATGTGGCATTGCTTATTCCTTATTTCCTTGTTTACCATGGACTTCTTCCAGTGGAATGGCAGGCTGTCAAAAATAGGGTGTTTTCTCAAGTCTTGGTAATCACCATGTCCCAAATTTGCCAGTAGCATATTATAAAAACAAAAAGAAAAAAGGTCAAATTAATATTATTGATGCTTTCAACCCAGCGTATCTAAGATATTTCTACATGTCATCTGTATAAAATTATTGAGGTATTTTATGTCCTTTTTTTCAAATTAAGTGTGAAAAATCTGGTGGGAAATTTACGCCTTTCTCGTGTTCCTTAGCCACACGTATCTAGTGGCCACCTTGTGGGATAGGGGAGGATGAGAACAATGGGTAAGAATAAATCAGAGAATGTTCGTTGAATGGGTGAACAAGTGAATGAATGAGTGAATTTAACTTCAGTGTGAGTGAGTCAAAGAAGAGTCAAGTCACGTTCCCGTAAAGGGCGATTTACTGTGAGAGAAGAGCGGGGAAGCAGCAAATCTTCTTTATGAAACACTCTTGGAGTATCTGAATGGTTTCAGTTAAGGTGTCACTTTCATCAAGGCCTTCCTGTGCTAAGCGTCACGCTGGGTTCTGAGAAAATGAGAAAAGTTGGACAGTCCTCGAGACGTCTGAAGTCTGGTGAGTTGGTAAGGACTTGATGCCTAACTTAATTGTAGGTTGTGTGCGTTATGGAAACAGCTTTGTGTATCATGGATTAAACTATTCCTAACATATATTAATATTTAAAAGCTTAGATTCAGACTAACAGTTGCAGATACTGTTGTGGACTACTCAGTCCCTTTTCACTGAACACATTTTACAGGCACTTACTATGGTAAGGCGCTGCGGAGAGTAAATATTTGCCCTAGAACTATTTTAGTCTGTATTTCTCTAGGTTAGATTCTTAACTCACCTGAACTATTCTCTGAGCATGATTCTTAAGTGTTTCAGCTATATTTTGGGTGCATTGAGATTCTAAATGTATATCCAGTGTGGTCTTTCCTTCGTTTTCAACTTATAATTGGCAAGTTCCCATAGGAAAAAATCATTATTGGTGCTATAAAAGCACTTCTTATCTGTCACATTTGGGAAATGAAAGTTTCGAAAAGGTCAAAAGAAAGTGTGCCCCCAATTACGATGATGACTGGTGCCTCACAAATCGTTTAATAGCTTGGAACCTATCCTAGTCTGCCTTACAGAGTAAAAAGAGCAAGGTAAAAAAAAGCCCAGTCACTCCCCAGCTGTTTTACCCTATAGTTTTAAGAAGGATGAAAAAGAGCCCATTTGAACTCTTCTATCAACATTTTGCTATATATATTCTCTGTGACTTGGAATTATTTAAATTATGTAAGCTTACAAGTTTATTAGTTCGCCTTTATTAATTTGTCAAGGTTAATGTGTGCATAATGAGTTGAAGATAATTAAGGATGTGATGGCATCCATCTACTAGTGTTTACTCAGTAGAGTAAGTTTTTATAGCTCTTATTGTGATGTTTCCTGAGATTTCTTTGCCCCTGAACCAATTTTTAAAAACATTATTGGAGTGACAGTAGTTAACAAAATTATACGGGTTCAGGTGCACGATTCTGCAACACATCATGTGTACATTGTACTGTGTGTTCGCCACCCCAAGTCAAAGTCTCTGCGCATCACCGTGTATCCCCCCCACCCTCCTCCATCTCCTCCCCCACCCCCTGCAGTCTCCGCACTGTGCACTGTTGTCGGGGTCCCAGAGTTCTTCCTCTTTTCTTCTTTTATGCTCAGTCTCTCCCCCAAACCCACTCTCTATCTATGTGTCTATCTCTGTTTTGCTTGTTAGCTCATTTTGTTCATTAGATTCCACATATGAGACACAAAGCACGCTGCTGCCTTAGGCAACGTGAACATTCTTTTCTTAATCTTTCAGCACATGACAGCCTATTAGGAAGATCAGATGATGGATCTCCAAGAGGCCCAGGGTGTGTTTGTAGACACTATTGAGAGTGGGGTGATGCTGGCCGGTCAGACCCATGACCTGGCAGCTCCCTATCCCTTAACAATCTGCTTTTGGAAGGCTGTCTGCCGCCAGCACCTGTGCTGATTGTTCTGCCCCCAGCAGCGGAGCTGTAGGTGCTGTCCTAAGGATGCCCTCCGTGCTCTCCTTCTGCGCTGTGCATTAGGAATGAGCTGACTAAGCGCAGTGCTTTCCTGAGTGCCTACTGTGTGCAACATCCATTATCAATCAGTAGTGCAGTCACCATATATTTAAAAAGGAGGGTTTTTTTTTAAAATAAAAAAGGGATTCAGGGCCCTCTGCGAACGTGTTATTTGCATCCCTTTCATCTGAACTCCCTTGACGTGAACCTTTTTTAAACTTCTCTTGCTCTCTTTCTCTTTCTCTCAGCGACCTTTTGCTCTCTCTTTCTCTCTCTCCATATAGCTAGTAATTGCCAGTTGCTCTTCATTGTAGTTCCAAAATCTGTTTCACCTCCGTCCTCTTGGCTCCATTTTCAGGGTCAACATTACTTCTCACCTGCAGAATTTTATTTGCCTCCTAACTTGTTGCCTCACATTTTCCTGCCCTCCTTTGTCCCAAGCTCACTTGCACTCACCTGTCTTCTCCAGTAGGGTAACTGGTCTGATCGTTTTCATTGCCTGGGGTGTGAAGTTGAAATTGCCCGTGTCTCCCCCTCCCTCCCTGCCTTAGCTGCCTGTGTGTTCCCTAAGTAGAATGGGCTGCCCCTTTCCTGTGCCCGTCCCTTTCGCACCTGTGTGCCACACACGAGTAGCGCTGCTTCTCACCTGTGGGAACCCCTCAGTGCTCTCAGCTCCACTGCGGCCTCCCTGAAGATTTGTTCAGGCAGGATCCTCAGCCCTGCTCTCACCTAGTGGTGATCTCACCTTTCTTGCCATCTCCCTCCTTTTCAGGCCTCCTGGATCCCCTCAAAACTTTACTTTTGGCAGCGATTCATCGGCACGTTGTCAGAGACTCTGCCTATCCATTCCCAGATGCAGCGTGGCACAGGCTGCTTTTTTGGTTTCCCCAGTGTTGGGTGAGCACTTGGCATTCTCTCAGCTAGTGGACAGATGCATCCATAAGCCCCTGTTTGGCACTCTTCCACTCTCTATTCCCCACACCCTCTTTTCTTTTCCTAACTCCCCTTTGCTGTTTGTTTGTTTATTTATTTTTTAATTTTGTATCTCCTCAGTAACCACTAGCCGCAATGATCAGAATCTTCTCTCCTGGCCCTTGGCTTCTTCACGGGACTCTGAGTTCCCTTCCAGGTTGCCCCGCTGGCTCCCTGTTTCTTGCCCTAGCTTCTCATCATTTCCGTGAAGAGTTTCTGAGCTGCTGTATCTCTTCCCTTTACCTTCAATGGTTTGCTCATGATGCTTGTTCCCAAGGCCCCGGCTGGACAGGCTACATCTGCTGGAAGTGTAGGAAGTGGCTCGTTTAACAGTTTCTTAGGACAACAAGACTATTTATCGAGCACGCTGTTATAAAGTGTGCTACTGGAGTATTCTGTGACTCTTTGGGGAGAGTCGTGTGGTTTGCCCGTAAAAGGCAAAGGTGAGTCTTCAGTGGAAATTTCACTTCAGTGCAGAGGTTTGGTTAAAATGTGTCCAGCACAGTTCTGACAAATGTGGCTAAAGGACACCAGTCTTAGATAAGTGATATTTATAATTATGTTAATTATTTCAGTTTTTCCAGTGATTTATATTGAGTTGATCATATTTAAGGTTTATTCCTGACATTGGACGTATATCTTTTAAGCCTAAAACCTGAGAATAATAGTTACAAAATATTACAGTTTTCCATTTTAATTTTACCCATAGCATGCCTATCCACTTTGTTTTACCAGGACTTGTATTTAAAAATGTCTTTTATTTAAATACTTCTCTCTCTTTTTTTGTGCCAGTGTTTGCACTTGAATTTAAAATTAAACACAAACGTGTATGTTTTTAGTTTCTCTAGTTGTGGATAAACAGTCTAGTTGAATTTTTAGTGATAATTTTCAATATATATCAACAGGAATAGAGACAAAGGAACGTTATTGTTATTAAAAAATTTTATTATCATTGTAAAAATGATGCTTATTGTAGATAACTGAAAATTCAGGAAAACAAAAAACCCAAAAAACTATTGTTTCACCATGCACAAAAAATAATCACTATGACTTAATGTTATATATATCACATATAATGTTAATTGCATTTTTTATAAAATTAAGATTATCTTGGACCTACATTTTTTATCCTGGCTTTATTTGTTCTTAATGCTGTATTCTGATTACTTCCTACATAATTTTGTTTTAAATATGGCTTTTAGTAGTTGCATACTTGTGAATCAGGAAAGACTGTTACATTTCAGGTACATTTTATCATTGGATAGTTGGAAGGTTTTGCTCCATTGCTTTTAAATCATTTCCGCTCCTCTTCAAGGTGTGAATACTTAGAAATTTTCATATTATAGTGTATTTCATAAGAAAACAGAGGAATTAGGTATTTATTTTATTGACATATGTTGTATTTCAGACTTTAGAAATAGGGAGATTAATTTTGAGTAATGCTATATCATGCAGGCATTTAAAAATCAAATGCATTTAAGGAGAGGCCTCATTTTGCTGGCCTTAATGTTGACCCAAGTTTGGAAACTAAAACATTTACAGACCATTAGCTGTAATACTCCACTCGAGACCACTTGTTGTAATCGACTGTCAATTATTGTGCATCTAAGTATAGTCCAAGGAACCACGGGGCTTGCAGTGTAAAGGCCAGCATTAAAAAATGTGCAGGAATTGAATTACAAATGCGGTGGCTGACTGGGACTCTGCTGCACCCTGTCCCTGTCTGAGCGCACTGTCTGTTCTCTGGAAGACTTCAGTGTCCATTTAAAAATAAGACAGAGTAGAAATGTTGTGTGCTTGAGCTTATGGCTACACAAGTCTTAGGTTTTATAATATATTTTGAGAACAAAATTATTTTAAACCAAAAGTGATGGATCAGTATTTCTTATTCAAGCATGCAGTGAGTTGCTTTCAGCCAATACTTTGGAGTGAGAGTGAAAGAAATTGAAGATATTGAAATGTTCTTTGTCTTTATAGGTGATTCAGTGAAATACAGCCTCTCAGAATGTATATTCTTTTTTTTTTCCTTAAATATTTTTTTCCCTGATGGCTTGTGATGCTGAGCATCCTTTCATATATCAGAATTATATTCTTTATTACCTTTTTACTATTAGTTTCTGAACTGTGTTTGCCTCCTCCAATTTTATGTGCTGTAAAATACTTTCTACAGCTTTTTTGTTAACATGACATAATTGGGTAACTTTTCATATTTTTCATGGTTAAAGCTGCCCTTTGCTTTGAATGTGCCAATCCTAAATGATCACTCTGTTAAGAAATTCTTGGAAATCCAATTTTTTTTGACATTTCAAATGTTTAATCTTATCTTGTTCTGAAAGGTCAATATTGGGAATGTGAAATCTTGAATTTTGTTTCTCTTTTCACCTAACACAAAAGTAGTACCTGCTTGCTGGAATAAAGCGGTATAGGTGAGTATTAGGAAAGCTTGTATCCAGCCCCACCCTCTCCCTTCAATCTGACCTTCTGCAGTGTGGTGAGTACAGTAGTTCCCTCCTTCCCCCACTGGTTTTGCTTACCCACAGTCTGAGGTTTTAGTTACCCACAGTCAACACTATCCAAAGATATTAAATCCAAAGATATTTCAGAAATAAAAAAATTATAAGTTTTAAATTATGCACCTTCTCAGTAGCATGACGAAATCTCCCGCAGTCCTGTTCCAGCCCACCCGGGGTGTAAACCATCCCTTTGCCAGTGTATTTACTCTGTGTACGCCCCCTGCCTGTTGGTCACTTAGAGCCCCTCTTGCTTATCAGACTGACTGTCTGTGTCCCCATGCTTGTGTTTAAGTAGCCCTTATTGTACTTCCTAATGGCCCCAAAGTACAAGAGCAGCGGTCTTGGCAATTCCAGTATGCCAAAGAGAAGCCACAGAGTGCTTTATTTAAGTGAACAGATGAGTACAGTACAATAAGATATTTCAGAGAGAGAGAGAGACCATATTCATATGACTTTTATTACAGTATATTGTTATAATTATTCCATTTTATTATTAGTTATCATTGTTGTTTTCTTACTATTTTTAACGTATAAATGAACTATCATAGATATGTATGTATAGGAAGAAACATTGTATGTCTAAGGTTTGGTACTATCCATGGTTTCAGGCATCCACTGGAGGTCTTGGACTGTATCCCCTGTGGATGAGGGGGGACTACGGAATTTTTTTCAGATCTTTCATCCAAATTTCTACAAAGGTACATAGGTAAGTAGGTAGGTAGCTAGATGGTGACACAACAAATGATGTATACATTTTTATATAAATGACCCCATTTCTTCCAGATAGTATACATAAAGCAGTATAACACAAGAATCTACAATGTGCATTATATGTTGCTATCATGTGGACTAGAGCAGGAGTTGGCACCCTTTTTTTTTTAAAAAAAATGTATTTTTTTATTTTGTGGGCTTTATACTCTATTGCGACTGTTTCATGTCGCAGCATAAATAGCCGTAGACAATACCTAAATGAGTTGGCATGGCTGTGCCCCAGCAAAACTGTATTCATGAGCACCAAAATTTGAATTTCATGTAGTTATCATGTGTCATGAAATATTCTTCTTCTTTTGATTTTTTTCAACCATTCGAATATATGGCAACCAATCTTAGCTGACAAGACCTGTAAAGGCAGAAGGCGGCAGATGGGATGTGGCCCATTTGCTTACCTCTTGTCTAGAGTAAAGAAAAAAATGACTTACGAAATTAAGGCATACTCTAGAGTTGAGTATCACAGTGGAATTAACTCAAATAAACAAAGAAAACACTTCTTTTAGGAATAGTCATTTGACATTTTGTGGACAGCGAATGAAGGGGAATATTTACGAAGCAAAAAAAGGTAAGAGGAAAGAAGGCCGAGAGCGGGTTTTTGCGGGGTCTCCAGTACTGAAGGGTAAAAGGGCTTGGCGTTAGGAACGCTTCGTAAACTCCTTCAATCTTCCCCAGCAGGTAGTGATGCTGGTCCTGGTTTTGAAGAACAGCATCAACATAACATCCTGTTTCACGTAGCAGCCTTTATTGGCATGTGTCACTCATTTACCTGGACTTCATTTTGCTGTGTTAATTGAAAAAAGTCATCTTTGTTGTTGACAATGTCTTATATATCCTTAATTGAATTTTTAGGTTTGTTAATTATGAGCTTTTATATTCCTTTGAAGATTGCCCAGGAAATACCTTACATCCCTGAATAGATGCTTTCTAATGTTAAGGCCGCCCCATTAATTTATTTCAAAGGAGGCTGTCTGTCTGAATGGCCCGATGCTCTTGATTTGATACCGTCACCAGGTGTGTCTCTTGATGCCAATTCTGCTTTCAGACCAATGAGAACACTGAGCCAGTTTTGCTGTCTTCTGAGCCATTTGCTGGTTTCATCTAACAAAAATAAAGCAATAGGACACCTATTGAGATACCCATGAACCGGTTTTTCACCATAATTGCAAAATACAACGTATAATTTATAAAACCAAAAAAACTTATTTTTCATGTACTAAGGAATAGTTAAGGTTTATTCTATCTGAATCTATGTGCTTAGTATGTGACTTAAGGAAACCATGTGTGATAAGCAAAGTGGATTCATTGTGTTGTTTTTTTAAACCACTTGTTCCATATTTTATTTTATTCACTTGAAGTGGAGAATCAAATAGTTTTTTATATTTTCTATTGTCTAACTTAGCAATTTGGGGAATAAAGTATATTCTTATTAGATAATGAAGTATATGTGTGAAATACATTCACACACCTGCACACATGTGTGTATAAAAAGGGGTTCTATCTTTTATTCTTTTTAGAATTTTTTTGTGGTATAGAACCTATGGAGCAGCAGAAAGAAAAAAAATCAAAGCATGTGCATTTTTACTACCCAGCCGTAACCACTATTTGTAATTTTGTGAATACCGTCCAGTGTTTTGTTTCTATCTCTGTGCACGTAGCTCATATGCTTATATTCAGTCCCTCACTTATTTCTCAGGTCCCATTCATTGCTTATTTCCGACATAGCAGGTACAGTGAGGCATTGGGAAATGGAGGTGAATGGAGCAATCCCCCTTTTTCCTCAAGTGTACTTTGTTTTACTGGGGAGATAGACATAACCGTGTCACTATATAGTTGTTGGTGGTGAGCACTGCAAGAAAAACTAAGAAGAGAGAGGACGAAGAGGGTCTGTTTTGTGTTTGTGTAGAGGTAAAGATAGTAAGGGGTTGCACTACATACACTCTGTAACTCGCATGAACATTTTCTGTATCAGTAAGCAATTCTAAAAAAACATTATTCTGTGTTTGGCATACTCTGCTTTCATATTTGTGAATGAGGTTTATTTAACTTTCAATAGTATAAGCTCTTTTTTTTCTGTTAAAAAAATTGCCATTAGAAGTAAGCCTGTGAGGAATATTATGAACCGAAGCTGAGCATTTTTGCACATCCTAAGGATAAATCCCTAGAAGCAGAATTACTGGATCAAAGAATAATCGTGTGTTGAAGCTTCTTGATATGTGCCAGTCAGATTAAAATGGCATGTGGCTAATTCATAGCTCCATTTGTTCACCTTCCTCCATAACCTGTACCCTTCCTCTCTTTCCTCCATGTTTTCAAAGTTTCAAGTAGGTAGTAGTCCCCAAATTTAAAGAACTCAGTGCTGTGATAGCACATTACTTTTATGGTGGATTTTATTTTTTTTTTTGTTTCTGAAATCAGATTCTTACTGTAAGTGGGAGGGCTAATGCACTTATAATCACATCACTGCATAGACAAACAAGGTCCTATTCGTTGCTTAGAAAGCTGGTGCGAAGTGAAGGAAAAAGGCGTTAAGCACAGCAAGCCGGCAAGCAGTCCTGGAAATGCAGGGAGGTCAGTGCAAGTTTCAACATGTCATTTCATTTGCTTGTTTTGTAAGGTCTGAAAAAGTAAGAATATTGAACTGTATTACAAAAGAAGCATTCAGTCTTGGGAGAAAATCATTTTACTCTTTTAAGCTTGCTTTAGGATGGATTTTCCTATCCAGAAAGATAAAATACAATTTGTTTTCGTAAAAGAAAATTTTCTAAGTTGCTGTCACCTTCATTCCATGTAAAGCTGACAGTTATCGGCACGCCCCTACATAGCATCTGCTTCGTGCCAGGTCCTGGGTGACCTCATTTTCCAGCTAGAGAGGGTGACTGTTTTCTGTGGGAGAATGCGGGCATTTTAACACCAAGGCACTCGAGGTTTAGCAGCTCTACCCCTTCTCAGAAACTGTAGTCAGAAGTAGGAGGGCCATGTCAACATTCAGGTGAACATGCAGATTCTGATTCAGCAAGCTCAGGGTGGCGCCTGGGACTCTGCATTTCTAAACGAAAGCTCCCACGAAATGCTGACACTGCTCTGACCATATGAGATGGCTCTTACCATATGGTCCTCTGACCATACTTGGAGTAACAGTATGTTCAGAGATGCTAGCACAGGTCTGCTGTTTACCTGTGGGGAGAGTGTGGTCCAGAGGGGCCAGCGGCCCAGCTCTCCCGACTGCACAAGCCTGCAGACCACTGAGGTCGGGAGCTGTCGGATCTTCAGACCCGCGCTTGCTGCACCTCGTGCTCCCTGCCGCTCATCCTGAGAGCCACCCTGCAGTGAGATATCAGATGACTTAGAGTTTCTTCTTTTTACTTTCGTGTATCTTCTAAGTTTTCATCCATGATCATGTATCTGTCTTACAGTTAAGATCAAGTGAATACGTGTATGTTTTAACCAGAATAGTCCCTTTCCTTAAATGTCTGTTGATGGTGGTCCTTGGGTGTTTTTTACTTCATCTGATCCCTTTGAAGATCTGGGGTAGCTCTTTGAGGGGGTTATTAGAGTAAACTCTTTAGGTGTCCAGCCCATGTCATCCTTTGCAAAAGTACTTGTGGTACAATACACAGAAAATTAGCCATATAGCCATTTTGCATTTTTTTATTTTTGATAACAGTGTACTTTCAGTACTGTATGGATTTCAGGTATGGTTAAACAATCGTATACTTTATTGTGTGTTCTCTCAGGTACTCCAGGGACCCATCTGGACCATACTTAGTGATTACAACATTACTGACTGTATTCCCTAGGCTGTACTTTACGTTCCCACGACTATTCTGTAACGGCAAGTTTGTACTTCTCAGTCCCTTCGCGTCTTTCTCGCAGCCCCCCAACCCCTCTCCCTTCTGGCAGCCAACCATCATTTTCTCTTCTGTCTCTGTAAAATTGACGACTCTGGGTTCCTCATGGAAACGGAACCAGATGATATTTGTGATGAGTAATATCCCATTCTGTGTATATATTATATTTTGTTTATCAATTTATCCACTGATGGACATTTGGCTGACTTCTACCTTTTAACAATTGTGAATAATGCTGCTATGAACATGATGTGCAGTATCTCTTCCAGTCCCCGCTTTGGCTCTTACCATCTTTTTTTGCCTATCTTCCAGCTGCATGCTTCTGTGTCTCCTCCCTGAGGGAGGGCTTTTCCTGGCGGCCTGCTGTGCCCACATATGGGCTGTGAAGTCAGTGTCCCCCTCCTGTCGCCACTGAGATGGGAACCAGTATACAAGTGCCCCGGCGCCCTTGCCTCTCAGGTGTGATATAACTGGAGAGGTGTGTCTTCACCATCTCCCAGAGTTCCTCAGTGCGCTCACACCCCAGTGGCCCGTGATGATAACTTGCGGGATGTCACACTCTGCACTGGCTTCCCTGTCGCATTTAGGGAATGCCTCGGGGGAGCCCAAACTAAAGAGCTTTGAGAAGTCCCCCTGTGAATACCTGCTTTCACCTGCAGACATTCTGTTCTTGGAGAGCAGCACTGAGATTTGGGTA
>PVKM010028188.1:0-18420 GCA_004027735.1 Carollia perspicillata
TTTCTTTTCTTTTTTTATATAACTTTTCAAAAGTGATGTTAAGGGTTTACCTGCTTTGATTTATAGGGATATAAAGACACCGTAAGAGAAGTTAGGTCAGAGTGTAATTGAAACTTTTCTTACTGTCTTATGCTGCTTCCTACATTAAGTGACTTTGGCAGATAATTTCTGAGTGGCCAGCAGGGCAGCCATTCAGAGGAGGTAGTCCTGAAGAAGAGGAGTGGCAGATCTTTGTAAGGGTCTTCTCTGTGTCTTAAAAGTGCATGATGCCCTGGCTGGGTAGCTCAGTTGTTACATTGTCATCCCAATATGCCAAGGTTGCAGGTTTGATACCCCCCCATCAGGGCACATACAAGAATCAACCAATGAATGTGTAAATAAATGGAACAATAAATTGATATTTCTCTTTCTCTTCCTCTTCCTTTTTTCTCTAAAATACAATTTAAAAAAAGTACATCACTAAGGAGGAAGAGTCCTAGATGCTAAATAAATTACTACAAAGGGAAAATTCTCCATAAGGAATTTTGAAAAGTGCTTACTATAATATTTGGGCTTAAATTTCTTTTATTCTTCTGCATTATCAAAAATATGTCAATTGTTATATTTAGTATATCCAATATATACTTTTTTAAACTGTGCATTGAAAAATATAAGGCTTTTATTTCAAGGAGAATGAGAATGAAGCAAGTAAAGTCAATCTATGCAGTGCTTTGAAATAGATTTATGTTAGGTCAAGAAACGACATTTTTATTTTCAGTGATATAACCCAGACAGTTTTGAACATTTGGTATCAGTGTTTAAAAGGTGTTCTCGGTTGACTCTTTGGTAAAGTCACTGAGTCCATTTGATAGCAGGCTTTTGGCTGCAAGTAACAGAATATGCTATTAAAAGTGCATTAAACAATGAGCAGAATTTACATGCTCATACCACAGGAGCACTGGAAGTAGAAAATTCCAGGATTCGTTAATTCAACATCCCAGAAATACTAATGACTGAGCTTCTATCTGTTCATTCTCCCATCCTCCCATCCAGTTTGCTGGCATTTTCCCTCAATGTTTCCCCATGGAAACAGAATGGTCTCTGTGGTTCTTGATGTCATGTCCTCATACAACCATATGGAGAGGCAGAAAAAAAGGAAATTTCTCCTTATGTGTCCTCTTTTTACAAAGAAGAGATTTTTCGTTCTGAAGTTCCTTAACAAACTTCCTATTAAGTCTCATTGGCCAGGGCTGTATCACATGTCATTGCCTTAGCCAATCATTTGTAAGAGAGATGAAATTACCAAGAATAGCTTAGATGAATCAACATTGTGCATACAAAATTTTGGTACAACTGGTTCCATGCTGGTCATATTTCTACATGCAAGACTCACATTCCTGATCCTTTAAGAATAACTTTCAATATAAAGGATAATTATTTGAAAATAGGATGTTTTTAAAAAGTGGAAAAATAGTCTACTATCACGAACACAAAACATTATTAATGCATCAAACTGTAAGCTCCATAAGGGTAGGAAGTTTCTATCTTGTCTGTGATGTACACCCAGTGTGTGGAATAATGACTGACATATTGAATGCTCAGGCAATATGGGCTGAAGGAATCAATGCTTGCTCCTTGTTTATTCCAGAACCCCACCAGATCCCTCACTGATGTCCTGGTTCTCTCATCCATAAACTTCCCTCCAACCTGATTCCTCCTGGAGTCCCGCTACCTGAACCTTGAACCTTTTTCAATCAATATCTGAACCTTGTCCCATTTCTCACTTCATTGCCAATACTCTGCCCATTTCTCTACCCAACTCCAAAGTAACCCCTACCCCATCTCTGAAGTTATTCTGGTTATTTCCAAGAGTCATTGACAGTATCTCAGGTGTGCATGACCATTTCTCCCACATGTTAAATTCTACCTGCCTCGGCGAATTGTTACCTGTGAAGCCATTTAGGAGAGGTGTCTTACTCTGGCACAGAGGCCGGTACTCTCCTTCCCACTAAAATCATTGATGCCAGGGCTGAAGAGGCTGTTCCCTAGCCCTCTGATCTGCATGCCCTTCCTTATACTTTGAAGGTGGTGCTAGAGTCCCAGTGGTCCTCACAGCCTAGGGACCACACCATGCTCTTGCCAGAAAAACCAAGAAGCCTCTCTTTCTCACGGTGGCATAGTTCCTCACATAACCACCAAACAGGGCTTCTTATCTTCGCTGCCTCCCAGAGTTCTCTGGTTTCTTCCTATGAGACTCAAACTCTGGCATACATTCTTGAGGCCAGACAAGGGAGCAGACACCATGTAATCAACTGTTTTTACTACTTCTCATTTCTGCTGCCCTTTGTATCAGAAGCCACTCTTTTTCAACCTCCCCTTCTCTCATTTCCTAAGGCACAACTGCATGCATTTTATGTAGATGCATCTGGGTACATCAACATTTTTACAATTCTTCCTCGTCTCCCTCCCTTACAGAATTTAAGGCATTTATTGCAAAAGCACAGAGATCTGGAAACAGGGAGATGGTATCACAACCACCTACAGGGAGGACTTTATCCCTTGCTATTTGGACATTCCTTTCATTGTACTGTTCTGTGATATGTTTATTTGTGAGAAATGTTTGAGCCTGTCTCTGGGTGCCCTACGCATCCTCTCAGTATCCACCTCTACGTGGCTCCCAAAGCTTCTTAGGCAAGCCCTTCCAGCTCTCCAAAGGCTCTTCTTCTGACCCCTGGCAGATTGGTGGCCCAGTCACAGTGCATATTGAAGAGTTACTATCTGGAGAAGCAGCTCTCAACAGGCACATGAGAAGTAAGGTAAAAATATCTGACCTCTGGGACCTCTTATTGGGAGACCTTTATGGTGTTCTCTATACTCTCTCCCACAATTCTACAGGAACACTGAGTCTCCATTGTTCACAGTGATTGTCTGCTCTAATTATTGACTTTTTCTGCTTTTTGCCTCACTTATCCATTCCCTTATCAAGTTTTCTGGGGATCATGTTCCATATATTCTTGCACTCAAATTTTTATGAGAGGATCTGCTTCCGGGGCAACCAAATCCAGACAGACACCAGAAGGAATTAAGTCTATTGGGATTAATTAAAAATAAAAGATCAAAAACCTTCACTCCCAAATGTACTTGAATTGATACTAGTGTTGTATCCCTATAATGGACCATATTCAAGGAACATTAATTCAGAGGAGTATAATTTCTCTATGTTAGTTTTAGCAAAGGGCATAAGATATTCTGGAGGCCCCTCAAAAAATCCCCCCAATGTGAATGTGAATATTTCCAAGAATATTACTTGGAGTTTTTAGTGACATTTTCTCCCTTGTTTATAAGACATATTCCTACAATATAAATGTACAGGAGGTATTCTTTAAAAATTTTTGACTTTCTTATGTAGTGCTTCTGTTGTTGACAGTAACTCCAACTGCCTCTTGTTTGGTACTGAAGTTCATACAACAGACTATGAGCCAAAGTTAGTGATTTATTGTTTTGAAAGAATCTCCCAAAATATACTTGTTTGTAATATGTCTTGCTTTTGTGTCTCAGGTGTAAAATAATTGGCACTTTATGCCCAATTTGCCTTTTGCATGCGATATGTTATGTGCAGTGGGACTTAGGTGTCTTGGTGGAACTGGTATTCAGAGAAGTGGTTCATGCATTGCCATAATCGCAACCCACCTGGAGCACAGGCTTTTCATTTTGGGATCTGTTTTCATCCAGGTCACTGCAAAAATGCCAAATTCCCTTCTGGACTAGACTGATTCCATTTTAAATACAACAACTTGTAAATGATATATTGTCTTCTCTGACAGTAACCTCAACTGCATTTTCCTTTTTGCAGATCTATAATGATATTCTTAAATAATTCCAAGTGGTTTGAATGAGTTACCTGACTTTGTTGCTCCCTTTTTTTATGGTATAAGTTGCAGTCCAGTGAAGCTTATTTTGATACAGTCAATTTGCTGTGACTTTATCAAAGTATATATATGAGTTCTGTCCAGAAGTTATCCAGCCATGTAATATGAAAAATAGAGATATGAAGAAGATACAAGATACAAGAAACATTGTTCATACAACAATGACACCTCAGTCCCCTTCAAAGTAGGCATGTTGGGACCTCACACAGTTCTCCAAATCACCATCAGCTGTCCCATAATATTTTCCTGAATCTTATTGATGGTCTGAAATTTCTACACTTTCAAAGGTGATTTTGGTTTTGGGAAAAGCCAGGAGTTGCAGGGTGCCAAATCTGGGCTATAGTGGGGCTGAGTCACCTGGGTGATTTGATGTTTTGCCAAAAATTTCTGCATTAGCCCTGGTGTGACTCAGTGGATTTAGCTTCAGATTGTGAACCAAAAGGTCATCAGTTTGATTCCCAGTCATGGCACATGCCTGGATTGTGGACCAGGTGCCCCATGGGGGGCTCTTGAAAGGCAATCATACTCTGATGTTTATCTCCTTCTCTTTCTTCCTCCCTTCCTCTCTCTAAAAATAAATAAATATAATCTAAAACACCCCCAACAAAACTCTTCATGAAATATGATGCATGAGTGGGCATGTTGTCGTGATGAAGCTGCCCATCACCAGTTGCCCATAGCTGGGACCTTCTGAATCATCCAAATAGTTTCCACTGAGGAATGTTTAAGCTTAATGCAAAATCTGATGCAGATTTGTTGCTCTACTTGCTCAGTCATTTTGAATGTGATGGCCACACAGTACACATGCTCACTCAATGATGTCTACCATCCCCACTGACTAGTACAGTTAGGTTGTCATTGTTCACGCATGCATATTCCAGTCCACTCTCCTTGGCTGCCAGGTTACACTGATGTGACACAGATCATTTCATTATATTGACAATGGCTGGACTTTTTCCAGACAGACCATATATATATATATATTCTACATATTTTTTTAAACATTTTAAATTAGATAATGTACACAATAGGCACTCTAGTTATAGACTCCATTCCTGAGCATTCCCTTATTCCTGGCCATGAGAATGAACTGACTAATAAATTGAAGAGTTTGCTGAGATCACCCAGTCTCAGATACCCAAATCTCTGACTTATGAAGAGTCCAGCCCCCTCCTTTGGGAGCTCCAACTCTCATCTTGTGTCAGGCATGGAATTTTTAATTTCTCTGAATTCACTCATTTTAGTGGCTTCTCTGGCCCTCCTTCTTGGACTGCCTGCTGTTGTGCACTTAACTGATCCAGACATTGAACTCAGCCTCAGTACTTGGTTCCAAGACCTTGGTGCTCCTTCCAAATCACAATTCCTTAAAACACTGCCTTTGATGTGTGTGTCTGACTTTATTGAAGTTTCAGGGCAATCGAGGACATTAACATCACAGAAAATACAATCACTTTATATTAGCATTTTAGACATCCTTATCCAAAAGTGTAATTTAGATAATCCCTTCCCCAGCGTAGTTGCTGACCACACCTCCTCATCAGGTGCATTGTAATCACTCTGTTGGTTCTTCCTGCCCCTCTTTCTCTTTTTTATCATGCTCAGCAAAACAAGCTGAAATTTATCTCATTTTATTTCATTGAGAAATTCAATTGCATGTTTGCCCTCTCTTTTTTCCTGGGAGTCTATCTTTTCACACCTAAATGGCCCATCAAGAGATTTGCTAAGAAGAGACAGTTCCCTCCCCAAGAGCAATTCTGATGCCAATTCTCAAGATAATTGATTCCCTCCCCCCTGCTATGTGTACTCTTTCCAGAGCTTTGAAACCAGTCTTCTCCTGGGCTGCCCAGCTCCCAATAAGTCTCTAAAATGTAAACTTGGTCTTGTCACTGATCCTGTGTTCAAAATTTCCCATAGTTCTCATTTGCTCTGTTGCTCAAAGCGTCCTTCTCTGTGCCTTCTGTGAGAAGGGAACAGCAGCCTGGCAGGAACTTCTCCCAGTGCCACCTCTCTAATGGGCAAAGCTTTGTTAAGAAAACAACAAGTGGTGTCTTAGTGGATGGAACAAGTGGTGGAAAGTCATTGCAACAGAGGGAAGAGAATAGGAAAAAACCCCTTCTACCTCTGGAAAGGGGCATGTATGCCACAGGAATTCCCACTAAGCCCAGCATACACAGCCACCAGACCCAGGGACACCAGTCTGCCTAGAGTTGAAGATTAATCAGAACGTCAGAAAATGCTCCCCCTTTCCACCCCTCACCATTAGACTAACACATGTGAAGTAATCATAACAATGAAATAAAGCAGAGAGGGTTGCAAGAGACAGATTCTCTTTGGAGATCAGCATAAAGGGAAAACCCAAACCTAAGAGGGGGTGAACTTTGAGGAAATAACTCCTGGCCAGCCAGCCGGAGTGCGCAGAAGGTACTATTAGCACATTCGAGGCCTGAGGTCCATTGAGAGTAACTATAACAATAACAAACCGACTCCTGAGTAGATCACACAGACCTCTGACAGGAAAGGCCTAGCAGAAGCATCACCAAGCATAAAAAATATGTACCTCAATATTTACTGTTTCACATCGATCAGTAGCTTTTGACAAAAATTGAGACATATGCAAAGGCAAGTAAAACACAACAAGGTAATCATCAGAACCAGACTCAGATATGCCATAGACAGTGTGCCTTTGGCAAAAAGACAAACGTGAGGACTGGGGAACTACATATGAAGCTCAGAGATAAACACATAAACATCATCAACATATTTTTGGACAAAAATCCAAAGGCAATTTAATGAAAAGAAGAAGGCTTTTTCATCAACTGCCAAGGAAAAACTTGATATCCATAAAAGAAAAGCTTGACACGTACCTATACAAATGCTATACAAAATTAACTAAAAAATGGATCATTGATGTAATTGTAAGACATAAAACTCTAAAACTTCTAGAAGAAAACAAATGTGACTTTGGGTTTGGCAAAGAGTTTTTTATGAAATTTAAAGCACAACCTAAAACAGAAAAAAGGGATAAACTGAGGTTTATCAAAATTATTAACTTTTACTCTGTTTTCACAATACTGTAAAGAGAATGAAAAGAAAGGCCTTAGAATGGAGTGAAATATTTGGAAAATACATATAAGATATTAGTATCCTGAATATATAAAGAGATTTTAAAACTCAACAATATGAAAGCAAACAACCCACTTAAACAATGGGCGAAGCTCCAAACTAGTGCACCCTAAGGAACACCCTTAGCACCCAGAACTTTGTTTCTGAACACCGCTTTCCAATCAAAGGAATCAGGCCTCTTAGAAGAAAGGGCTGAGTAAGGAAAATACAAGATGAGAGCACAGCATCCTGTGGTTTCACAAAAAATAAATAAATAAAAAAATAAGAAAGCGAGGGAGAAAAAACTCAGAAGAATACAGGAATTAGCAACCTTAAAGATCCTCCAGGGGCCAAAGTTGTAATAATTTCAGCAAATAAATAAATAAATAAATACATACATACATAAATAAAGTATTGAATTATAGCCCATAGGATAAAATATATACTGATGATTCCATGCTTATACAAATAAGACAGGAGACTTCCTTACAGAGAAAGTCTAATTAATACACATAGACAGAATGAGAGAAATACAAAATTGCCACTAGAAGATTATAGCAAAAATTGCTGCAGGCACGATATGCTGATGAATGCTAAAATCAGTGGGGAAAAGTTTAAGAAGAAACTTTTGCATCGCCACAAATTATCTCTCCCCCAAATATTTCTTAATTACTGTGCTAATTGTAACCATAGATTCATGAATTCTTTGATACATCTCCCTCTAGGAGGTGGAGCTTATTTCTTCTCCCCTTGGGGGAGGGCTGGACTTAGTGGCTCACTTCTAATCAATAGAGTAGGGAAAGGGGAAGACGATAACAACACTGTGGAGAAAACTGGCAGAAAACTAGTTTAACCAACTCATCATAATTAACATCACCAATAACAAAGCATATTGCTATCATGTACCTTCTGATCCAATGCATGGAGAAGGCATCTCGCCTCCTTAGTATTCTTCCCGAAATTTCATAATCTCAGTCTAATCATGAAAAAACATCAGATAAATCCAAATTTAGGGACCATCTAAAAATTTTCTGACCACTATTTTTCAAAAGGTCAACATCACGAAAGACAATGATAAACTGAGGAATTGTGACAGATTTCAGGAGACTAAGGAGACACAACTAGATACAATGTGGAATCCTGAATTGGGCCTTAGAACACCAACAATAACAGCCAAAGGACATTAGGGAAAACTGGTGAGATCTAAATAAAGTCCGTAACTTAGTTCATTGTATTATACCAATGTTAATTTGTTTTGATCGTTATAAGAGGCTAATGTTAGGGGAAGCCGAGTGAAGGGTATATATGGCAACTCTGTACTACCTTCGCAAGTCTTCTGTAAATATAAAATTATTTTAAAACAAACAGTTGCTTTTTAAAGAAAGAAATATAACAGTTTTTGAATTTTTCCACCATTGGTATTATCTAATTGTCAGCTCTTTGCATGTTGGCCCTTAGAAAGATCTTTGAAATGTCTACAGTGGGCTATTTTCATTTCCCCAAAGAACATTGATCCTGCCCTTTGAATAATTTAGCAGCAATGGTAATAATAACATTAGTAAGTTACATTTATTGAGTGCTTATTATGTACCAGACACTCTATTGTATAGGTATCCACCCATGTTGTACTCACACCAGTCCTACTTTCTGGCCAATTTTATGAACGTGGAAATTGAGGCAAAGAGAAGTCATGCTCAAGGTTGTACGACTAGTAGGTGTTGAGCAAAACAGAATCCAAACCACTTACAATACCTGGCTCCACAACCAGTGCTAGTTATGATAATAGTTGAGTAATTAATATGAGCTATGGTATCGACTGATTTATTGGATGCGTTTTTGTTGAACTGCCTGTGAGGTAAGCAGTTTCACTGTCTACTTTCACTGATGGGTAAACTGAATCCTGGAACCTGAGACCTGGTTAGTATCTAGATCCAGCCAGCCTGAGACTCCCCTCTACTCCAATTTAGTCTGTCTCCCTAATTTTACAAAGATGTGTCTCTTCTTCCCACTACAAGTGAACTCCAGGACAGCGTCATCTACATTTTTAAACGTGATAAAACCGTGTTCTGATGTGTACCCTGATTTCAAATTCCTTTACAATCAAAGTTATTTCAAATTGTTCCTTGTAAGTGCTGTGTGTCCCAGGATGCAGCCGTGGGAACACCACTGGGCCCACTGATGTCTGGTAAGTGTCTCACACTATTTCCCATCATGACACCGTCTAAAAACTCCCTCCCTACCAGCAAGTGTTGCCGGCCATTTGTATCTATATAAAGAGTTCATACTCCTAATGGCACAGGGCTTTACTTTCAAACACCAAACAACAAAGCACCTAGGAGAAGAATTTTCTTCCAATCTACACTCTGAAGTAAGCTTTGAGGTGAACATGCTATCAAATGCTCTCAGGAAAAAAAAATAAACAAAGATACCACAAACAAAACAGGATGGCATGAGGACACTTTAAAAGCACTTTCCAGAGTTAACCTGCAGAGACTCTCCTAAGGTGGCAGGGTAAGGATCAGGCGACTTCTGATGCACGTTAGCTTCCAGGCTTACTGCTTTCCAAAGTTGAGTCTTGAACTGAATGTCAGGGAGCCATTTTGCAAATGAAGGTGATGTTATACTCACATATGGCTGTTATAACATCACACAGTGTGATATCATTCTCACACTATGGCTGTTGCTCTTACTGGCCTAGTTCAATATACCTGGAGGCTTCCTCTTCATCTCAGTAGGGATGACTCAACTGGAAAAGTATTGGCCCCTTGCCAAATGTTAAGAAAATAGTAGGGAGAGGTTACGAGGTAACTCAGCCACTAGGTACTACAAGGCCAAGGACCCTGAAGGGATGATGAAACCAGACTGGAAGGCAAAGTATCATGAATATGGGTGGGGGAGGGGGGCGCACTTGAAAGTCGAACTATTAGCTATTGTTCACACCTAGGGTTGGATGAGAGCTTTTTTGTTCCGATTTTTTAATTTAATGCCCGTTGTTTATGAGTAAATAGAAGAAGAATGTTTAGATGAAAGGAAGCACATGCAGCAGCAATATCTGTTTAGTCATTTAACAAATATTTACTAAACATTTACCATGCTCTAGGCATTATGCCAGATGCAGGAGTAGAGAGAATTATGACACAGTCTCCGAATTTGAGGCACTCATAGTCCAGGGGGAAGATGGACTTGAAAACAAGTAATTGCCATCTACTACAATATGCCCATGTGAAGGTGGGTCCCAGCTTATCAGAATGACCCAAAGAGGATGAGGTTTCCTCTGCTTGGGTGGGCCCAAGACTCCCTACACAAATTTATTCCCATGGACATAACATAGTTGTTAGTGTTCGACAATATTTGATAAGCTAGATTTCTGTACATCTTCAAGTATGGTGTCATCTGTTGTCAGACATAAAAATAATTTGAAGTTCAGTTAAAATTAGCCTCATCTTTACTGCATTTTTTTGACTATTCAACATAATTAAGCCTTCTCTCTTGCACCATTAGCCTCCTAGACAGGAAAAGGCTGATTTACTCCTATGCTATTTTTCTGGTTTTACCCTCAAACGACTCTATATGTTTCTACCTACACCAAAGTGCCCATATTCTTCAAACGTATGTCCTTGTGTCCCATCTCTGCGGTTTTGCATCTTACACCTGGATTGTCTTCATAAATGCCAAACAAAATTCAATCCATTTTTAAGGGTCCACCCAATATTGCCTCTTCCAAGAGCAATCTTTCTGGAAGTAGTCTTCCTCATTGAATGTCTAGAGTGCAATGCTTATGTCTCCTTTCTCTCACTTATCACGTCCTTCCTTGGGGTGCAGTTATTTCTGCCACTAAACTACACATCATTTTATACTAGGCACTGTGCGACTTCTTCAGGAGTCAGTATGGTAGATGGCACAGTCTATGGATTCAGTACATTTGGCAGATAAATACACCTGTAGAAAGAGATGATGAGAAGTTGTTAGAAAACTTGGAGTTGACCAAGTCTAAGCAAGTCGAAAATGCTCCACAAAGAGGCAGGATTCACTCCAGCATTACCCAGTGAAGAAAAAGGTGTGAAGACATTAGTAGCCTTTTCAAACATCTGGCAGGACCCAGTAAGGGCTGGCTTCGTGGGCATGCAAACTATGTGGCCAACAGAGTTCTGTGCATGGTTTAAGGCTCTGCTATGGCCACCTTGAAATTCTTAATAATTTTCTAACAAGAGGCCCTGCACTTTTATTTTTCTCTGGGTCTTGCAGATGATGTAACTACTCTTGGACCCAGTTAAGGAAGCAGTTTCAGGATTCAGAAGAGCTGGAATTAGTGCATACTCACCATTGTTTATAACCCAGAGGAGCCAAAATGGTCTGTGTTTTATCTCTGTAGAAGTCAGAAGGACACTATTTCCTTTCTTCTCTGGGGTGCTTCCCACCCCTGTGCTTCCTCCCCCCGCCCCCAGGAACAATGCTATGCCTCTAGTTAGCTGGGGGCAAGTGAATGTAAGGTGGCATATTAGTTTACTGGGGCTGCTGTACTAAAGTACCACAAACTGGGTAGCTTGAACAACAGAAATTTATTGTTTCACAGTTCTGGAAGCTGAAAGTCCAATATGAAGGCAGGGTTGGTTTCTTCTAAGGGCTGTGAGAAAGAATTTATCTCAGACCTCTCTACTAGCTTCTAGTAGCCTTGAACATTCCTTGGCTTGTGTTCTTCCTGCACCTTTAAATCTGTATGTGTCAGTCTCTGTGTCCAAATTTCCCCTTTCTGTAAGGATACTAGTCAATACAAGTCACATTGGATTAAGGCCCACCCAAATGAGCCATTGTATGGAAAAAAAACATAATGGACTTTTTGGCCAACTCAGTACATCAAGTTGACTCTCTGGCTCATGTGGTTTAGCCACCACATAAAAGGCACAGCCTTCCAGACCTTCAAGGAATTCTAAAGGTAGCTAAATACAACGCTTTTAATTTACTAATAAAGAAATCCAAGTTAACGAGGCTTAAAATAATTTGTCGTAGAGCACCCAGCTGATAAAGGGTGGAAGTGGAATCAAAGCCGTGTTATTTAACTCTAAATATAGAACTTTTCAGTATAGCACTGTTGTCTTCATTTTTGATGTCAAATTCAAATATCATAGCCAAGATCGATGTCTAGGAGCTGACCCCCTGTGTTTTCTTCTAGGAGCTTTAAGGTTTAAGGCCTAATGTTTTCATCTATACAAATAAATATTTTAGAATATTTAGGTAGAAAATTCTCAGATACACACCAGTTGTATTCCATCACCAATGTTTACAAAATAGGTTGTAAATGCTTAAAAGCTCACAGGAGCCAGACAGACAATGGAAGTAATTCAACCGGGTTGGATGTCAGTAACAGGAGCTGTTGTGACCTGAAGACCACAGGCCCTTCTATGAAAGAGAGAAAGGGAGTCACCATTTATTAGCCCAGGGACTTGCTGCCCTGTGGAATTATGTGCCCACTTTTCCTAGATCTTCCATTATTTAAGGGAAATCTAAGCATCTAAAATTTATTTTAAAATTTCCAACATTTTGCCCTGGCTGGTGTGGCTCAGTAGATTGAGTGCTGGTCTGTGAACCAAAGGGTCTCTGGTTTGCTTCCCAGTCAGAGCACATGTCTGGGTTGCGGGCCAGGTCCCTGGTAGGGGTTGCGTGAGAAGCAACACATTGATGTTTCTTTCCTTTCCTTTCTCCCTCCCTTCCCCTCTCTCTAAAAATAAATAAAATGAAATCTTAAAGAGAAATTCCAACTTTTAAGTGTGGGAGAAAAATCAAATTTTAAGAAGCACTGTATACGCCAAATAAAAATCTGTCAGGGGGCCTGGCCAGTTGGAAGCCTCTGATTCATATCTTCTCTCTTCTTACTCATCCAATAATTCTTTCACCCCTTAGGTTTTGCTAAATTTAAAAGCACAAAGACCTACTCAGAAATAAATGGAATTGCCCTTGGCAATGCCTATACAGAGCTTCTTGTTGAATTTCTCTAAGCTTTCTTTTAAGGGTTTGCATCCTCTGAGTAGATACGCCACTGTTAATTTTCATGGTTTGTATGTGACAGTAGCACATTGTGTATAATTAGTAATCATTGGAACTAAATGATTTGTCACCTTCGTGTTTGGATTTCACAAAATGTCAGAAAGGTTTTGGGGATGGTTCAAAGGATCTAGCTTCTTAGAGGTGAACTTCTACTTCAAATGTTATATGGGTCTAGAGTCAGTCTAATGCTTCGTGTGATACTGTTTGTACAAGTGGTTTACCCTAAAATGTGCCAAACTCAAAACTGTTAATTCTCCAGGTCAAGGTGAAATTTGTATTTCTTTTTCACCTTCAATTTTACAGATGGAAACAAGAGAATAAATCTGTTTATTCCTTGAAAGAGCAAGTCAGTCCCTCATTTCAACACAAATGCCGGTCAGATTTGCATTAGTTCAATGACCCCCTCCACTGGATTTTCTCCTGTATGAAGCTAGGCCTCCTCAGTTCGTCTGTTGGTGTTTCGAAGGTGGCATAGGGGGTGCCTCCACCTCCCAAGCCCTTGACGTAAAGGTGGCGTTCCTTAGACAACTTGCAATTGATTCTTTTCTTTTCTTTCTTTTCTCCCTATTAGTCACGCAGGCACTCTGGTGGTGTTTTTCATTCTTCACAGTGCAGAAATTGTGTGGAAGACAATAGACTTGTTTCTAATTTGGTGTTTCCGAAAGCTTGGCAAAATAGAAATAAGACTGTATTCAAAAGTTGAAAAAGAGCATGTAAATAGCAATAACTGAAATTTGTGATTAAACAATTAACAAAAAAGAGCCCTATGAAGTCATTAAAAGTATAAAGAGGGAGGCGCTTCCTGCTTTATCATTACTGGGTTTGGACTGTTATTACTTAACATTGATTGAGCACCAGCCACGTGGGAGCCATTCTGTGAACAGTGGAGTGGGAAATAGTCACTTCCCAGTGGCATTCTCATTAGAGCCAGCAAGGAAACCCGAAAAAGTTTTTAGGTAGCAGCACTCTATAGAGATATAGAAATAAGCAAAGGGAATTTAAACAGCATGATTAGTCGGGACTATGCTAAGGAGACCATGGGTTTTGGAGCAAAACAACCTTGAGTTTGAATGTTATCTTCCCTCTAGTTGTCTCTGGGATCTTGGGCAAGTCATTTTATTTTTCTGGGCCTTAGTTTCTTTATCTATAAAATGGGAGTAATATTATATCTCTTAGAGAGTTTTTGTGGGGATTGATGATGATTCATGTAAAGTCAAAGAATGTTCTAAATACTCAGGAATAGATAGCCATTTTATTATGACTATTGCTACTACTGCCTTAACTTATAATCGCCATCTTGTTTTAAAAAATTAATTAATTTTAAAGATATTTAAATGTCATAAAGAATTTGAGAAAGAGGAATTTAAAGGGATCAGGAAGAAGTGTACCAGTCAGTTAGGATTATGTTATTTCATTTGGCTTTACGCCAAGCAAATGTTCAGCTGCCAGTTAAAAATGTACCACCTGCCTTCACCCTCTCTTTAATATATTCTTTAAAGTAGCACGGTGGAAGATATCCAGCTATAATCAGAACACGGCTTTCAATTTTCAGTTTTAAGCATCCAAATTTTAGAAGAAATCCTAGTTTTGAACCTATGAACAATGAAGGACTTATACCCAACATGTTTAAAGGGAACACTACTATAGACAAATGCATTTATAATGTATTTGGCTTCAGATTTATCTCTGTTCATATAGAGTGATATTATTTTCCTTTATGAATAATAACAGATGCAAGTAGAAGATTATATAAGAATGGCTTAATACAGATAAGGATATTCTCACTTGTGAGAGGTAAAACAAGCTAGAGGAGAGCAGAGAACAAAAGCACTCTTTGACAGTAGGGAATATATTTGATGACCTAATGCAAATATTATAGACTTTTGAAAGTGCTTGATATTACAAGTATCATTGTGTAGTGTGCGCTTCTCTCAGCACATTTGCTATTTTATTTTAATACATGCGATTAGCACTAGAAGTGGAGAGTGTTATGGATAAGAAATTATATAAACATGGAAAATGTAGCCGTAGTGATCAGGACAAAGCTGAGAGAGCAGGCCTGCCAGGTCCCTGCAGAAGGGCTTAACTGCCCCATTGTTGTCAAAGGCCCACAGCAGGCGATGCAGTAGAGTTCAGACCAGCAAGCACACTGAAGGTGGCCATCACTTACAAACAAATAGAATTTTTAAAAAGAATTAAAAATGTCTAGTACCGTGCTTGGCACGTAGTAGACATTCAATATCTGGAAACATTTTTATTCATCTCTTTTCTTTCAGAAAAGATGACATTACTGCTGGCTGGAAAAATATTAGAGGGTATTTATTGAGCACCCATTAGGCACCATGGGTGATGCACTGGGATATTCTGATGAAAATCCTTTTCATTTGCAGCATAACACTTTAAAAACTTATTTCTTCCTATGGAGTCATCTTCCTTGGGTTCCACTCTAAGGGAGGCTTTCAGATCTCTCCTGTAGCCTTCATCATTCACCTATCAGGGTCAAAAGTATAGCCGGGGCATGTCAGGCTGTCTAAATAGAAATAAACAACCAAATCAGAAGAACAACAAAACCTAACAAGACCCTACCTTAAGGCAAAGGCTTAGTAATGTGAGAGACCTTGAGGGACTTCAGACTTGAAAATTTTCCACCATGGCCTTTGAATGTCCTTTTCCCTGACAGCTGTTCCTTTCCACTCCCTCTTGCATACAACTTTTAACTCTGTGTTCTCTATCCTTCTTGATAAAATCTAGATTGCCCAACAATGCAGCAGGGCCTGAGAAATCTGCATTTTTAACAAGCTTCTAGATAGTGCAGAGGTTGCTGGTTCAGAGGCCACCTGTGGAATAGAAGGAAGCAGGAGATTCTCTCCGAAGGTTACCTACTCAAGTCATCGCTTCTTAAGATTGCATGACTCAGAGGAATAATCAGGGGTTCTGATAGATATTGCACCCCTGTTATTCGTATCATGAACCATAACATAGCCATTTTAAATAGACAGATATAAGGCAGAAAAGTCCTTCTGAATAGCTGAAAGCTTTAAATTACATTTTGTTTTGCTGACTTTCCTCAGTCGTTGTCCAAATTTAAGTTTAAGATGTCAACAACAAAGTTTTATAACTCAGTCATTAGTTGTCACAAATAGATTTTCTGTGCCAGGCTTATGAACCATATTGTTAATTGACAATTAAGAATGATGTACATCTATTGGGCTAGTTTTAATTAATTCTTTCCCTTGGCTGATACGTAAGGCTTGGGAATGAGCACAGATGTTTATAGGGAGGGCTAAAGAATGTGTTTATAGGTCGGATGATGAACTAGAAGGTCATCGTGCCCAAAGGATATTTGTGCCCATTTGGGGGAGAATTGTAAAGGAGTGTATTATTGTGGGGTGGATAATGGTGGGTTCCTTCTACACTTAGCAATTTCACAGCAATGATACAGCTGTGTACTGCGGGAAACCACCCAAACACTTGGCAGAAGTAGAATACCAATGGTTCATTTCTAATTAAACTTGTTTATTTTATTTTTTTTCTTGGTGTGTGTATAGCCTTATTTTAGGTTTGAGTTCTTTCTGTGATACAAAGACGGAATTCGGGCAAAATACAAAGTCTGAAAAGAAAGGCTATTTTTAATGTTCCAGACTCATTTTTTCCTGAAGCTTCTCTTCCTTCTCCCATCCCTTCATATCGCACACCTATTTCCTCAGCGTTTCTCCCTCCTGCCTTTTATGTATGACTCCTAGGAATTAATCTAATATTGGCGGTTGGAAGTACAAATATAAACCAGTGTTTCTTTTCCAACTTATATTCATATTAAAATTCTTATTTTGGTTTTAAGTGGGAAAATGATGTCCCAATTATTGGAAAATTAGACGTTAATTAGCTGGTAGGACCAGCGGGATATTCTAGGGTTTTTGGTTTGAGCACAAGGTGATAATGGGGAATGGATTAGTTTGAAGACAAAAATAGCCCTTCCAGTTGGCCTGGGAGTTCTTTGGGACTTAACTAACTTTATAATTAGTAGACAACTGATCAATACCATATGTTTCTATGTGCCAAGGACTTTTCTTCCCCTCTACCCAGTAGATGACTTAAATTTGAGAAGAATAATTCAGATTTCTAAACCAAGAGGGGTCATACCACATTTTATCTTGCAAAAATGTCTTCCAATTTTGCTATATTCTCCTACTACATTTTATATTCAGTTTTTTTTTTTAAGAAAATGGTTTCAGGAGTAGGAAAAACAATTTAAAAAGGAATATCAAATAAATGGTAGTTTTTTGCACATACTCTTTCAACAAATATTTATAAAGTACCTGGGACTAGGTAGTGTGGGGGTTCCAAAGAATAAAGCTTTTCGTCTTTGAGGAGAAAAAGCTAACTTTTGACTTCTCTAAAATAATCAATTCATCATTAAAAGAAAACATTTTAAAAAATGCAATATCTTCCCATTGGATAAATATCTGGGCAGTATGTTGCATAACCCTACAAAGTGACTTTTGCACGTGAATCTCTGTGGATGGTTCCTGCTGGAGTGTGGTGTGTCCGGCCTGCTCAGATCACTGAGGCAGCCCTATGGGGCTTTAGGGCAAAGAAAAAGAATGGCTTTCTCTCTTTAAAATACTTCTCAGGTTATCTTTCCCCTGTGTTAGTATGACAGCCACCACATTCTATTTTATTCTTTATGTTTAATAAATACCACTTCTGGATTTTTATTAATTTTTTTTAAAAAAGATTTTATTTATTTATTTTTATTTTTAAACCTATTTATTTATTCATTTTGAGAGAGAAGGGGAGAGAGGGAGAAAGACAGGGAGAGAAACATCTATGTGTGTGGTTGCCTCTCATGCATCCCCCACTGGGGACCTGACCCACAATCCAGGCATGTTTCCTAACTGGGAATCAAACTGGTGAGCCTTGGTTCACAGGGTAGCACTCAATCGGCTGAGCCACACCAGCCAGGGCTATTTATTTATTTTTAAAGAGAGAGGAGGGGAGGGAGGAAGAGAAGGAGAGAATATTGATGTGAGGGAGAAACATCAGTCTGCTGCCTCTTGCACAAGCCCCAACCAGGGACTGGGCTTGCAACGTAGGCATGTGCCTGGACAGGGAGTCACACTGGTGACCTTTTAGTCTGCAGTATGGTGCCCAACCAATTGAGCCACAGAGGTCAGGGCTCCATCTCATTCTTAAAACAAACAAATCAACCAAAAAATCCAGTTGACCTGAATGCTTTAAAATGTTTTCTCTTTAAAGTTCATTTTTCATGGATTTTGAACAATTAAGAGAGGGTTCAGAGTACTTTCTAGTAACTGTAGCTCCTCCTCATTATTAATTTTAGAGCTATTAAAAGATAGGTCTTAGCTTC
>PVKM010028189.1:0-18416 GCA_004027735.1 Carollia perspicillata
AAAGAAATTTTAGTTCTTCATACAGTCTGTAAGGGAGAAAATGGTCTCATTGAAGAATCTTTCAATTCTACTGTCTAAAAGGAGACTGTAATAGAATTGTCTGAATCCTATAAAAAGAAAATTATTTTAGTTTTAAGTGGACTCTTGGAAATTTGAAAAAAAAGTGGTTTTCTTATTTGAATGAGGTAGTACTACAATGGACTTCAGAAGAGTTTGTTAGTTTGACATTAGGAGAAATGTTTCTATTACTTAATTTACCGATAAAGATGATCATTCTCCATGCTCTCAGCATGCAAGTATTTGAATGGTACAAACAGAATTAAGAATGACTTCAAATAAGATGGGAAAGACAGTGCATGAGTAGAGCTATGCACTGTTACTTCCTTATACAACAAAATAAAAAGAAGCTTAGTATCTTTTTAATGTGTAAAATTTGTCTTGCAACAAAGAGGATTTCTGGTAGGAAAATAATGGTTATTTCTATTCCCAGTGAGAAAGCACAATGTTAAATTAAAGAAGTGAACATTGGCTCAGTAATTCAGAATAAAAAAAGAATCGCTGTGGCCTGAAACGTCGAGAGGCTCAGGATGGGAAACCTGGGAGCTCTAGTGGCAACACTGTCTGGTGAAACTGAGGCACCTGAGCCTGAAAGTGGGGGGAGACACCCGTAAAAAGGGGGGAGAATGGCCTTCCTCATTACAGATGAAGAAAATGTAGTAAGTCACACATTGTGTGGACTATTTATTTTTAATTAACTATGTTAGTAGAAAATAAAAACAACTCTCAAGTTCTAAGCCATAAGATTTGTGAGAGTACCATATTCAGGAAAACAATTTTACAGAAATGTGAGAAAATAGAACACTACTTCTAAGGAGATAAATGACACTCTGGAATAAATTGGTTCTAAATGGGAGTTGTTAGTCTCAGATTCAATATTCCCATTTTTATGAACGATAGGCTTATCCCCTAAATATTGTAACTTCTATGACTTTTAATATTTTTTCATAATTATTGTAACAAGTCAGCAATCAAAAAAGAATGCAAAGATTTTATAGTTTTTTTTTTTTTAGAAAAACATCTTGACCTGATTTGGTTTCAGAAACCAAAGAATACAGTTGCTTTTTAAAGCTTTTGGATTTATGCATAATATTGTGTTCATTTCTTCCTTCCCAACTGTTCCTCCATTGCCTCTGGGTGTATTAGCAAAACAGATTAAAAACATAAATTATCATAACTAATAAAATACTTCAATAGGCAATATAAGAGAAAAAACATTTCTGTGAGAATGTGGTTCATACTGACCACATTAATTACTACTCTGCCCAAAACTGCGCTTTCTTTGGGTAGGCATATATTATGCAACAGAAGAAAATAGAAATTTTGGAGGTCTTTGAACTAACCCATTACTGACCCATTACTATTATTCATGGCCATCATAATAGCTTCTATATTTTTATTTCCCCATACATTTGAACCAGGCTTTGACTAAATTGTATTTTGTGACTGACTGACATGCTCCCCGAGACTTTCCCTAGTGTGGATTGTGCAGACTGTATCCTTGTGGGATCGTTGCACTCGATGCTCCGTGTTCTAAATTTTCTGTAAATTAAAGGTTAGCTGTGAAGGCTCGATCAGATTTCGGTCTGACCCCCTTGGCATGATGGGGGTTCTTCCATCAGGAGGCACTCGTCTGCTGTTTTCTTTTGGTGTAGTCAGTACCCATTGATGCTTAATGCCCAGGTTCAACTGGGGGCTTAGAACAGGGTGGCATTGTAAAACTGTCAGACTGTCTGTTTTCCTGGTCAGTTTTTATTTGGGATGCTTTTATAAAGATTCGGTCTCTTCACCTCTTATTTGGTTTTATCCAATTATATACTTTATATAAGAAACACAGGATAAATGCTTGTTATGTTCCCTTTATCTATCAATGTGCAAGATAATGAATTGATTCACTATTCTCCAAAAGTGACCAGTTAAATTGTTTTTTTAATACTCTATGAACTCAAGAACTTAAATATAGTTGGTTTTTCAGTCCACAGTAATTACTATCATCTTGAAGCTAAACATAGCCTATTTTGGGCTGGCTTGTACCTCTTCAAGCTGATGCCTAAGTCCTGTTAACATGACCTTAGTAACCATTGATAGCTTCCTTACTAACTGATATGGCAAGATGTTTCAGATTTATTTTATACAGTGTATACTGCAGAACTGGAATTAACCATTTCTCTAAGGATCTCTGTTTCCTTTTAGTGGGAAATGTATTTGGAGACCACAGTCTGGGTCCTAAAGATGTTCATTTCTACTGGATTCATCATTGTTTTCATTTTTTTAGGTGATAAAGTAAAGGAATACAGATACTCAAAATATATAATATATAAGTATGAATAGATAACATAAACATATATGCATATATCATCATGGGTTTTATTGCTATATTTAATTCACACTCAGGAGTATAGTATTATTTTTGTTGTTATTATTGTTTGTGTATTTTTAGTTTTTATTTTTTTGCCTGGGATCTTCTATCTTTGCTCTGCTCCCCCACCCCACCCCACCCCAAAAAATAAAGAACCCTGGCTTACTATCACACCAGGAATATAACTAGAATATTGTGTAATTACTTAATTAGTGCACAATCCATGTATAACTGGTTCAGAATAACAATACCAACCTGCCAGCTACCAATACTACTGTCAATGATATGCTTAATGAAAAGATATTTTTATTTTAACAGTATTTTTATCCTTAAGTGATATCTCAGTAGGTGGTGAAATCACTGTTTTAATGTCATTTGGAACAGTTCCTTTCTTTGTGGTTATGCCACCAATCAGATACACATTTAGTTTTTTGTTGTTTTTTCAATTAAATTCATTGGGGTGACATTGGGTAATAAAATTATATCAGTGTCAAGTATATGATTCTATGATACATCATCTGTATGTTGCACTGTTTTTATCAGCTCGAGTCAAGTCTCCTTCCACCACCATATATTTGACCCCCTTTACCCTATACTCTTCCCGCCCTTCTTTCCCTATGGTAACCACCACACTGTTGTCTGTCTATGAGCTTATTTTTTAAAATCTTAAAATATTACCTTTAATTACAGCTTACATTCAATATTATTTTGTATTAGTTGCTGGTGTGCAGCATAATGGTTAAGCAATCACATACTTTACAAAGTGTTCCCCCCGGCCAGATATTTCCTGGGTCAAAGAGGTGAAGGGATTAAGAACTACAAATTAGCCCTGGCTGGTGTAGCTCAGTGGATTGAGTGCGGGCCTGAGAACCAAAGAATCGTGGTTCGATTCCCAGTCAGGGCACATGCCTGGGTTGCAGGCCAGTTCCCAGCAGGGGACGCATGAGAGGCAACCATACATTGATATTTCTCTCCCTCTCTCCTTCCCTTCTCCTCTAAATATAAATAAATAAAATTTAAAAAATAACTACAAATTAGTAGTTAAAAATGGTCATGGGAAAGTAAAGTACAGCATGAGAGGTACAGTCAATAATATTCTAATAACTATGTATGTTGCCATGTGGGTGCTGGAAAAAGTTTTGATTTATTTTATTATCTGTTTTTAAAAATTTTTTAAATTTTAATTTTATCTTATAAGGGCCAAATTTGAACCTTACTTTTTTTAGGTGAGGAGCAAGTTAAAAAAGAAATCAGGGGTAATGGAAACCTAGGTCCAGTGAAGTGTGAAAAAGTCATCCAAGTCAAATAGCTAGAACCTATGTATCTGCAGAAAGCCAGCATTTTAATATCATATAACCATAATGATTTTGAATAAATTTCATGTTAGTCTAAATGAATTATCAAGTTACAATCTGTATATTAGTTTCTGAGTTTGAGTGTAATTTGCTGAATGTTTAAGTAAAGGAAAAGGGAGTTTTTGCTTTTACTCTAGCGATGCATATTTTTGTAAAATTGTGCAGTGTTGATTCAGACCATATATAACTTTCTCCCAAAAGGAAACTCATCATTGCCTCTAAATGGGTTCCTCAATTTTGGTGTGCGACAGACACTCCCTGATATGTAGGTATCCATATTTCTTGCATTATGCCCTCTCACTCTGCTGTCAGCCCATCAAGTACTACTCATAAGACTTGAACGTTCCCACTCTTGACCATCCCCTTCGCCATACCTCAGGTCAAGCCAGATCTAAGGTCATGTTTCATCTACATTATTAAACAGAGTGGTTTTCTTGTCATAAGACTTGCTTTCTTCCCAATATCCTCTAAACCATAGTAGAGTGATATTTCGCAAAATTGATTTTAGTTAAGTTACTTGTAATTAAACATTCTCCAACAGCTCTGCTCTCAGGACAAACTTAAACTCTTTAGCTTGATAAAGAAGTCATTGTGTTCTTATTTTTTTACTATTTACTATCTTAAACTATAATCTCCACGAATATTGAATGATTTTCAGTTCCAGAAACCCATGGCTTTCTGCACATGGCATTTAAATTACCTGACACATTCTCCTAACTACCCTTTTCCACACTCACAAATTAGTGCTCACATCTGTGAGTTATGTGTGATCCATAAGATGGATGGGACGTATTCAATGAGTAGATTCTGGGACATATTTTTGTATAGTTTTCCTAAATTATAGGAAAAAAGAATTAGTCTTTGTCTTGGTTAATGGCACCACCAACCTCATGAACCCAATTCAGAAACTTTTCTTTCACCCTTAATATTGAGTTCATCATGAAGTCTTATTAATTCTGTCATCTACACATTTCCTTTTGATTTCACAATTGTCCCAGGTCAGACCTTCACCATCATAGACGTGTAATAGTTCCCTTTGCCTCTGCCTTGGCTCTTCCAGCTGTCCAAAACAGAACCCAGTGTTTTCTACACTATTGAAAACACCCCCGCTTCTCTAGCTCCCCATCACCCCCAGTTTACCTGCATGACATCAAGGAAGGAAGACTGCCATTATTTCTTCTTGCTTACCTCAAGTCTTGCTAGCTCCTCCAGACCCTTCCTTCCAGCCAAACTAAACCAGGACACAACACACTTTCTGCAAAGAGCCAGATAATAAATATTTTAGGCTTCGTGGGCAAAAGGTCTCTGTCACAATTATTCCAGTTCCCCATTGTAGCAAAAAGGAGCCATGGACAATACATGAAAAAATGGGCATGGATGCATTCCCATGAAACTTTATTATGAACATGGAAATTTTAATTTTATTTAATTGTAATGTGCTATGAAATATTATCCTTCTTTTTATTTTTCCCTCAACAGCTTAAAAATGTAAAAAGCTTCTTGCTCACAGGCTGCATGAACAGGTGACAAACCAGATTAGGCCCATGGGCTGTGTTTTACTGACACAGGGAAGCAGTAAGCCGCTGAATGAAATACCATGATATTTCAGGCACAGGTTTTCTTTGCCTGACACGGCCCTGTTGTTTAGACTGCAGAGCTGTAACGTAAGTGCAGCTTAAACAGAAGTTAAGCTTCATCAGCATCTCCTGTGAGGTGTTCTGTAATCCTTATTCTTCAATCTGGGAAGAGGTTGATCATATCTTCTTTTATGTTCTCAAAGTATCTTGTAGATACTTGTACTATAGTACTTTTCATACTTTATTGCAATTATCTGTTTACTTGTGTGTCTCCACCACTCATTGGGGGTAATGGATTATATTTTATCCATTACTGATTTCTGGCTCCTTGACACATAAAGACACTAATATTTTTGTTTTATGGAGTCATCAGGAAAAGGACAGTTGGGAGACTAAGTCCTATTTTGCAGATAATCATCTAATGAATAGACAAATGTCAATATGTACAGTGAAAAGAGTGTTTTAGATGGGAATAGAAAATAACCCAAGTGACACATAAAATTAGTGATTGGGTGAGTGGTCTCTAAAGTAAAATCAACTAGCGTGCACATTAAAATGCGCATTCTTTTTCAATTATAGGGGAAAAACTCTTTGGAGGTTAAAAAAACAAGAGTTCTCTTCAATTGTGCAAAATTAAACAAGTTTTGGCTTTTTATGCCTTGCCTTTTCTTATATTTTATACGTTATCAAGAACTAATGGGCAGCTTTGAAACTTAACATAGCTAACAGAAATAGGAAAGTAAATCCCTCTTTGGTCTAGAGTTAAAATTTCATATTACCAATTTAGAAAAGTAATTTCTCATTTTATAAATGGAATTTATTTTAAATGAAGTTGCCAAGGGTCCTGAGACTTTCTGTACAACAGTTAATGGTGATGTTTCTCACATATAATTTGGAGTACAATGTATGTAATTATGTGTGGGACTTTGCAGCCTGTCAGGCAGACTGTCACACGAAGTGTGTCTGTAAAACACCCGTGCTCTAGGCTGACACCTGTCTTCTGTCGTAGCAAGCAGAGGGTGATGATGAAATGAATGCCAACCCAATGACTTGCTCATAGATAAGTAAAACACCTGAGAGAATTGCTTTCTTGTTCACAACATGCATAATGTGACCGTTAAACTTGCTCATTATTTATAGTCTCCCCCACAAATGTTAGTGGAAGAAAGTTTTTGATAATGAAGTGGATTTTGGCCCAGGCTGGGGACTGAGGTCATTGGGACTTTGCTGTGTCTTGTGCGTATTGGACTGATGTTGTCTCACATAGAGAACTACTTATGAAATACATTACTCTTTCCAAAGGAAAAGCTCCTGGAGGGCTAGGAGTGGGTCTCTTTAAGTCCCTTCTCTTTTATACTAAATATCTAACACAGTAGAATGGAATCTCATTGTAAAAGGTAGGTCAGCAACAGGTTGGGGTAAGGGTTTACATTCTTAAATTTGCATATGAAGCAAAAAATTGAATCTGTGAAAATGCTCTTAAAATATATTATTCTACTAGTAACAACCAGAAGGCAGATGAAACATCTTTCAATAATTCCAGCACAGTTGCTTTTCCTGCAGCTTTAGAATAGATGATTGGCTGCAGAATGGAGGAGGTACTTTGCATACATTTTAGGGGCTAAGTTGAACAGCCTAAAATGTACCTCATATGTTTTCATGCTCTCACGATATTTAATTTTTACTGCATAGCATTGAGTTTCTTTAAGTTAAATATATATACATTGTTTCAAGGAGTAAGTAGTTAATGATATCTTGTATACCATAAGGGCCCAATGAGTATTTGCTGAATACTTGATTGATTGAACAAATTAAAATATAACTTTTCCAGGAAGGTAATGGATAAATACAGGGTGTCTGGCACAAATAACACCGCTTTTTACTACAAAATCTTTTATTACAAAATCACAAGCTAAGCATGTAATTCTGTAATATAACTATATCACACTCAAGCACACCATATAACATTTAGGTGAAATGTTCAAATTAAAACTATAAATTATCACACCCATATTATTACCCTGCCAACCACATTCCAGCAGGTGTTACTTCTGCTGGACCCTGTATTAGACAAAAATCCCTTGATAATTTTGCCAGGCTTCTTTCGGGCTATTGGTTTACAAAGTCAGTTCATGCTCTTTACAGAAAGAGGACACTTATTTGAAGGCCAGGAGTTATTCCTCAGCTCATCACACTAGGAATGGCAGTCCCCTTGAGCAATCCCTGTGGATAACAGCTTCAGATACGACCTCAGTTCTGCTGGCAGCTTTACAGTTGAAGGACCATGAAGTGTGCATAATTATTCTGGTCACACCCCATAGATTATCCCTGCCTTATAGGAAAAAAAAATGGTGTCTTTGCAATTTTCCCAAGATGTTTGTGCCCATCAAAGGGTACCAGATCTACACTTTTTAAATTAATATTGTTTGGAAAATCTGATTTTTTTAGAACCCAGCATGATACAGTAGGCATGGGGCCTTTACCCAAAATGGGCTTGTTGAAGAAGTCCAGAAACATAACATGACATCTTAATAGTTACCAGTGCTGTTAATTTCTTTTTGTTATTATTCTGTGATAGAGTTTCCAAACTCATCGAGTTTATTAACTGAGTTACCATCCCCATATGGGCATTAAGGAAACATGATTCACTATTTTATGGGCAAGAGATGAATAAGACCAGCATTGAAGCGAAATAGCTCTGGAAAATTTACTATTAGGGAAGCCAATATGACTTTTTTTCCTTCCTGATATAAAAACAAAAGCAAAATCTGAACAAAACTTGTAATAAAGGCAGTGTAGGCTTAACGGTAATTTTAAAAAGAATGTTTTGCCATGAAAACTTGCTTTCTTATTTATAATGATGGATTTATAAATATGAAGTTTATGAATGTATAATCCACTATTTAGAGGAATAATAAACCAGCTTTATAAAAATAGGAAGCTGTAGTTTTCTTTTGGTAATTAATAATATTTTAGCCATGAAGCACATTTTTATAATCTCATACCAAGTCCTTCATAAACCTAGGTGGATTTCTCTAAAAATGGTGGAGATACTTTTTGAAACTGTGATTAAGTTTGAGACAAGGAGACAAGAAATTATGTTAACTCTGCCTTCAAATATGTTGATCATTATTAATGCAGAGACAAAACTATTCAACAAATTCCCTAGAAAAATGATTTATAGCAAAATGAAGTCATTATTTGAAGTTGCATAAGTGAGCAAACTCAGATAAGAAAAAATAAATAGGGTGTTTTGGTTGGTTTTCCTTTTGAACAGATTAATTTCTGGTTAGGGAAACATATCTGCCACATTTAGATACTTTTGCTTGCATTTTATGCAACTAATTTCCATAAAAATAAAAATTTCACTCATATAATGGGAGAAATAGAGATATACAAACAATAAAAATCATTCCCTTAATTTTTCAGTGTTATTTATTTTGTAATGGGGAATACAAAATATATAAAACACATAAAAATACTGTATAAATCACAGTCATTTCTACAGCTTGTGTGAATCCCTTACATACATATTTCTTTTAGGATATAAAAAGATCATTTGAAAAATCAAGACAAAGTTTTTGCTAAATAAATTATGGAGTCAATCACCTAGTAATAACAATATTTTGTATTTATATAGTGCTTTACAATTTATAAAGCACTTCCATTTCGAGAGTATCATCTTGGTTTTAAGCAATAATTGCCCTTTAAAAACAAGCATGTGTACTAACAGTTATCTAGGTACCACAGGTGCCTAGAATCAAAAAGAAGCCCGTGAAAGCGAGAGAATTAGACGGGAGATGATATATCAGAAGCCAACTTGGAGGATTTCAGGGAGTGAATAGTTAATCCTATATATATCTATTACAGGAAAGGAATCAAGTAAAGCTCAGGCTGAAATTTGTCTATTAGATTTGGCAATTGGGAGGAAAATGGAGGAGCAGTTAGAGAGAAATTGTGCGTAGAAGATGATTTACTGTGGAGTTAATGGAGTTTAAGCATCAGGACCACTTAAATGCAAACTCTTCTTCATATTTCTAACCTCATGTTCCTAATTTGGTAATGTGTCTTCTTAAAGGAGACTTCAAAACGGTGTAAGCTTCAAGTCCTACAAAGCCTGCTCCATTCCTGATTTTGGAAATGGAAGCTAATACAGTGAGTTGAGATATGAATGGGAGAGGAGAGAACTGGATGGTCAGCGTGGTCAGGGAGTTGTGTGTACACAAAGCTGACTTGAAGGGTGTGTGGCCAGTGCGTTAACACAGGACCCCATGCTCAAATAACCCCACACTTAGAGTTTAATGCTCTGCTATTGCTGTGTTGATATTCTTAACAACTTTATCTTTTAGTTTAAGTTTTGTAAGTGAGGGCTGATCAGACAATGAAACGCACTCAGGGCTAGGACCTTGGCTCTCCTGCAGTGCTGCCTCTTTCAGAGGAGGAGTTCTCTGCTACCTGATCCCCAGCCCTCTGCCACTGTAGGCGCACCTGGCCTCCACCTCCCTACGGCCACCCTGCAGCTGCTGTTGATCTCTGCCTCTGGAAGGTGTCTGGACGTGGGCATGAGAAGGCTCAGGGTCGGGTGTGTACATCCTGCCATGTCCTGGCGACAGGTATTTTCACTCACCCAGGCTGGCAGTACATCGAGTATTCAGTGGGTGACCAGCCAGAGGTCAGATGTCTGTGAGCACTAGCCTATAGCCCACCTTGGACCCTGGTACTTAGGACTTCCCAGTGTGGAGGTTCAAAGTTTAATGGTTTTTACCCCATTTGTGTGGCTTGTAATGACAGGCCTGTGGGAGAGGGAGATGACTAACTAGATTTTTCCAGCCCCTGACCCTCTCTGGGATGGAGCACATGAATGGGCTGGGCTGGGGTTGATACAAAGAGACTCTGGCATTCACAAGACTGGAGGGAATGCAGCCCTGCACATTGGTGAGGCAGGGCCCCGGAGTGACTATGATGGCCTCACTCCAAGGCTCTGTGACTGGAGGGATTATCTCTTCCTTCTCCCACCTTTTCTGATTCTGACTTCTTTTTGTCTCTCCTGGCCAGCTCAAGGCACCCTTTGGGGATAGCTACAAAATATGAATCTTATAATTTTGGTTATGTAACATACAAGTTAAATACTCTGACATTTGCATTTAAAAGTGGCATTGCACAATATAAAGACGAATGATAAAACTGATGGTAAAAATTTAACATTTTAATTTTACTATATAGGGAATGATATTAAATAGCAAATAAACTGCTTGAAAAGTCAAGAGAGAGAGGTTGCAGAAGACGTGAAAATGCTTTACACGTACCTTTAAGGCATTTTTTTCTCTACTCGGAACAAAAGGTCACATTTTCACTTGGCACTGGATCCGACACGTTTTGTAGCTGGCCTTGCGTGTGTATGTAACAAAAAGAGACAAAGTGGAGACAGAGAGAGCTGGGAAGAGCTATCTGCTTGATATGCCACATTAATTTTGAAAGTTAGCTACCATCACCCTTGAGGAAAGGAGAGAGTTTTGCTGAACTTCCTGCTTAAATCACTCAGGTGTGTCTGATTGGTAGAGCCCAGCTCTCATGTCTTGTACCCTTGCTGTAAAGGGGACTGGGAAAGCAGGCATTTCACATTTTATGTCTCATAATGCTACGTAGTCTGCACCCTACCAAGGGTCACAAAACTGGGAACTGTCCAAACCCAGGAAGAAGTCCGGGTGCTCCGCTAGTAGCTATAGGTGCCTTACTCATATCCCTTGACTCTTACCACTCAGGATGCTCTCTGGCTGACCTTGACATTCAACTGCCAGTGCCTGGGCTGGCCCGAGGGCTGGGGGAACTGAGTACCCATGGGAACTGCTGATTCTCTTCTCTCTGTCCTTGGGAGGGAAAACTGTGATGTGTGTGCTTCATACCATTTCCCAGAATTCCCAAATGAGAGTTAAGCTCTTATCTCTCACTGTGGTAATTGTTTTGACAATATATCTTTTATTGACTGCCTTCGCTTCTCTGATCCAACTTCCCTCTCTTGGTGACGTTTCCTTTATTTCCTAAGTAATCACTTTGAATCTTTTTAGCAGGGTCACCTTCTGAAGGAATTCAAACTAAGATGCAGAACAGGCTAAAAAGTAAAGCAAAACAAACAAACAAAGACAACTCTCTCCTTGTGATGTAAGTGCTCACTTTGTGCTTCAATAGCAGCTCTCCGTGCTTTTCTTTAACAACACTAATTTCTCTGTAAGGTGGTAGTCCCTGTTGTCAGGCCCACAGGCTCCGGGACCACATACTTTTGGCTGTGTGTCCTCCGTGTTCACTGCAGAGGCTGAATGTAGGGGGTATCTGCCTGTGCAGCGAATGAACTGATGAATGGTTATGTGTTTACCCAAACATAATGCTCGCGAAAGATTTATATGAAGAATGTGCATTCTATTACTGTTATCTGAAATCACAATCAAAGGGGCTGTGATTATCTCTGTATTTTCCAATCTGCCCAATTGTATTTTTGTCCTGGTTGCTGTGTAGGTGTAGGCATGTGATCAGCACTAATTCGTGTAGGTGAGGGTGTGCAAGAAACAAAGCCCTCCTTTTTTTTTGTTTTGCTTGAAACTGTAGAGAAATATTTCTAAAATCTGTCTTCAACATGGCAAACAGTATTAAGTATAGATTTGTATTTATTTATTTTTGGAAAGAGGGGAAGGGAGGGAATAAGAGAGGGAGAGAAACATCAATGTGTGGTTGCCTCTTACATGCCCCCCACCACGGAGGGCCTGGCTCAGGACCCAGGCGTGTGCCCTGACTGGGTTTGCAGGCTAGCACTCAATCCACTGAGCTGCACCAGCCAGGGTGACAGAGGTGTCTTTTAACACTTTTCTCACTGAGCTCTTATGCTGAAGGTAGAGCCAGTGAAATCTGCCGGCTCAGGAATTCTCAAATCAGAGGATCTCTGTTTCCTAGTGAAAAAGTTTGGCTCACAAAAGCCAGTGCCACCCACATTCCAGAACTGTACAGACTGTAGGCCCCAAGCAAATGCCTATGCATGCCCTTTACCTTCTCCGTATAAAAAAAAGTTGCAAGTGCATTAATTTGAAGGTAAGATCTCAGGATTTTATCCCTACTTATCCTTTCCCTATTATTTTTATCATTATTCTTTTTTTCCTCCTCTCTTCTCCCTCTTAAAACAATGAACAGGAACTGATGCGGATGGCAGAGTGTGGTAAAGGCGTCAGGCACGTAACTGTTGATGCCGAAGGGAGCAGCAGTGAGCTCTTCAGGCCCTTACAGACAGAAGAGTTTGTTAAAGAGTTTGTTGAAAGCAAAATATGCTTTCCGGTGTTTCAAGTGAAAGATTATTTCTAGTTTGAATAATGGGACGTGGAAGTATAAGTGAGTATCTCTAGGAAGTCCTAGCAGTAAGAGTATCTCCAGCAATAGGGGTGTATCTAGGATAATCAACTGCCTGTAAAGTAAATAAATGAATAGCTAAAATGTTGGTTCTAATGTATTGAATAATTAAGAATCTAAATAGATTTGTGTAAGGTTTAGAATTTCTTACTCTGATTTAGTATTTGAACTTAGACGTATTTTGTTAGCATGTTTTTTCAAAAGCTGGTAACTGTGTTTTAATGAAACTTTGTTTAATTTTGTCTTTAAAAATCACCAAAAGTTTCCCAACAAATTAAGAATGTATTAGTTTCCTATTACTGTTTTAATAAATTACCAAACATGTAGTGACTTAAAATAAAACAGATTTATTCTCTTACAGCTTTGGAGATCAGAAGTCAGAAATGGGTTTTTGTGACGTCAAGACGTCAGCAGGGCTGTGTTCCTTCTGGAGGCTGGAGAGGAGAGCCCATTTCCTTCTCCAGTGTCTAGAGGGTGTCAGAGGTCCTTGAACTCAAGATCTCTTTCCTCCACCTTCCAAGCCAGCACCTAGGGGTTGAGTTTTCACACTAAATCATTCTCACTCTGATTCTTTTGCCTCCTTATTTTCACTTATGGGAACACTTGTTATTACATTGGGTATGCCTGGATAATTTAAGATAATAACCCTAGCTCAAGGTCAGTTCATAAGCATCTTTCATTCCCCCTTGCCATAGAATATAACCTATTCACAGATTCAAGAAATTAGGATGTGAACATCTTTGGGGACCCTTATGATGCCCATCACAGGATGATTTATAAAAACTACACAAAACAGCAAAATAACTTACACTAAAACTGAGAATAATCCAAGAGAAATAAGTTCATAGGGACATAAAATGGAACCAGAAATTAAGCCAACAGAAAAGGCGCACTAACCAGGTTTTACATACCTCCTTTGTGTTCCAAGTCTGTGATTCTTAAATTCTGAGTTTAAATCATACTTTTGAATGCTATAATTTTTGGTGGGATTCTTGAGGGGATTAAAACAATCAAAAACAATACTAATTATGTCACTGATAATTATATCACAATTCCTACCCAGGATACCTCTTTCTCTCATTATTAATAAAGCAATCACAACTGTACAACATGACTGCATCTAAGCAGTTATTGCTGACCTAGAACTGTTCACTGCTCATACCTGTTTTCCCATGGAAGAATGAGTGAAGGTCTTTCTTGTTCTGTAACCATCTTCCTTTTGGCAGCAACCTAATTTTTACTGATGCCTCTCTCATCTTATTGCAGCAAAATGAGCCTCACTTTACATTTTATTGAACAATTTGCTCAGTCAGTACAATATTTCTTTTGATGAAAATTTCCATGACAGTAGGTACACTCAACTGTAACAATAATGAAAAAGTCTAAATGCTGGTCAAAATATCAGTGCATGCCCATGCAATTTCAGAGGGTCAGAGCACGCCAGTTCTAAGCTCTCTACCATCAAATACAAAAAGAGATCCATATATTATTGTGCATCTGATCTGTAACATAGTTCATAATTTCTAGCACATGTAAGATAGAAACAGATTAAATTCTCTGCAGAAGCCACCTATCCCTGATAATAGCTATCACTCATATTGTACTTACTGTACCTCTGATGTCCCTAGCACTCCTCTACTTTAACCAATTTCATCTGTAAAGTGAGTGATCTATTTATTTTACAAATGAAGAAATTCAGGCAAAGAGGGGCTAATTGAGCTTTCAAAGGTCCCACAGCTAATAAGTAACGCTCTGGGATTCGAATCCAGCTAGCGTGCCTTTGATGCTGTGCTTTTACCACCAACAATATTGCCTCAAAGAACAAAACCAGAAAATACATTCCCACAGTCCTCATAACGAAGGCATCGTGCCAGGCTTTTTATGAAGTGCAGCGCTTTGCCTAACTCCGTCTATTGGATATTTTTACCAGGGGAAAGGTGGGCGAAAATGACACCTCAGTCATTGAAGAAGATGGTATATTCTCCCAGAAAGCTTTTTTGCCTAGAATATTCTCCTCTTTTCTGCCCTCTCCTCTTCACTTTTTAATTCCTTATGGTGCTATTCTTAGAATAAACATCACTTCTTTAATACAACTTTCTGTATCCCACTGTTTTCATTATTTAATTGCATTTTTGTCAAATTCTGTAATAACGTGATGGTCTTTTTCCTTCACAGCATTCATTTCAGTTTGTAACGAATTTGTGTGACTTTTGTTTAATTTGTTTGTAATTTATTTTGACTAAGATGTGTACGTTTTACCAGACTGTAACATCCATGAAAGAAGGAACCATGTCTATGGTTTGCTCGCCACTGTACCCTTAGACCTAGCATAGTGCCTGTCACATAACAAGTGATTCTAAACATTTGTGCAATGAATGAATGGGATCTTAGTTTCTGTTTATTTGTCCTTCATTTCACGTTTTATTATGAATACTTCTATGTCTCCAATTATAGGACTAATTGGTTGCAAAAATGATTTAAATATTTGATCTCTGAAGTTATATATTTATGATATTTAGTAAAACATATTATATTCCTAGATACAAGATGAAGAATAATGTTGCTCTTACTGTTATTCACTGCTTCTTGCACATACACGCAAACCCCTTACCTCTCACTGGATCCTACCGACTGCCTGAGCTAAATCCAAATCCAGGTAAAGCTAGTCCTCTGCCTCCCCTGTGCCTTCCCCGGCAGAGCTGACAAATGCTGAAGAAAATCACAGCAACAACAGGTAACACAGGATCCATGACTCTAAGTGGCCCCTTCATATTTTCCGGCAATTATACTATATTCCCTCCTCAATTCACTCATGCTCTTCCGATTTCTCCTATTTGCACATCTAACACTGTCTTCCTTTCCCTTCTTTAGACTGATACCCTTGTTCCGATGTCATTATACAGAAGACAAGGTCACATCGCCACCCCTTTCCACCTACTTGTGTTTGTGCTTGTACACACTCTGCCTTCCCACCTGCTCCTGAGGATGAATCATCTTCACTAGGTCTCACTCTCTCACGACTTTTCTAGCTCAGTCTGCCAGCAACTCTCTTTTCAGCTTCAATTTTTTCATCGTGTACCAAATCCTTTCTGCTAGGCCACAAGGTATTATTTCTCCCATCTAGAAACATAGAACCAAATAAAGCAAAAAATATTGTCTTGACCAAATTGTCCCCATTTCTCTTTTTCTTCTGCTAGCAAAGCTCCTTGAAAGGGCTGCCTATGTCTCCTCTCTCCCTCTTTTTCCCCAGCAATTTCAGACTAAACCCATTTCAGTCAGATTTTTCACATCCTTCCCACCACAGCTACTCTGAATGATGCAATATCTTCTGTTCCGATTTGTTCATAATACTCTGAGCATTTGCATTGACAACTGGGTAAGCCAACCCCGGTCTACAGTCAGAGTCCATTCTTGTCAGGACCCGTCTGCATCCCCCAGGGTTACCAGCATCAGTCTTACTTGCCGGCTGTGTTCAGGTCCCTCTCACCGGGGAACCTGCCACAGAGCCATCTGCAGTCTTTGTCTCCCTTCTTGGCAGACAGAGCAGTTTTAGTGGCATTTCGTGCCTCAGAAGTTGCAAGAGGAATATGTCTAGATTCAGCCCATCTGTGTGCTACGGCAGTGCCCTCATATCCCAGGGGCTAATTTAAAGGGAGTACATGGGGATGACTGCTGGTCAATTCTGGTTACCTTCTAAACCTGGAGGGCAGGTCTTCTCATGGACATCAACGTATCCTGTTTTAATGCACCCATTTTAATTTCCGTGGAGCTGCATTCCATAAGGTCACTCCTTTAATAGGCTACATTTCCATTGCCCTCCTGTATGACCATATGGCCAGGCCACTGCCCAGGAGTCAGTACAAAAGCCAAACATAGGGCTTTCATCCCTGTTCAATTCTTCCACCACTGCTAGGGAAACAGCATGCAGTTCGACCCACTGAGCCAGTTTGTTTTTCTTCCTTTGATCAGAGTGGTGGCCTTCCAGTCAAGATGTCCATTTCCTGTGGAACTGCTATCCACAAACCAAGCAGCTCTTTGTCGGTCTATTGAGAGCTCTTCATAGGGCCCTGTCCGAGTGACAATAGAATCTAGCAACCCCTCAGGCAGTTCCAGAGTCGGTCTGAGTGGAAAAGAGGCTCCCTGCTCCCGAGTGACTCCTCCTTGCAGCATGCTTCTGTATAAACCACTTCTGTCTTATCATGAAGATTTTCTGGGAAACTTTAGAACCTCTCTGACATCACCCAGGAGATTGTGGGTATTTCACGTTTCAGGAGCATCTATGGCCTCCAGTCACAGATGTTGTTTCAATTAATGCTCAATAGCAAGGTAGTAAGTACCCTGCAAATAGAAATTCTCTGGTCCAAATTTCAGTACTTGTTGGGAGGTGCTCACAGGTATGTCCTAGTCGAGGTTCCCCATAGGACCAGAGAGTTGGTCCCTACTAGCTTCTATCCCACACTGTGTAGACTCAGATATCTTCCCAATTCCATGAGCATGTTTAATTCATGTTGCTTGAAGGGCAGATTTGCACGCCTTCTGTTTTACAGTAACAGGTAGGGGAAGTGTTCTTCGGTCAGATACAACGTTCTCCCCCATAATACAGTAAGGTAAAAGAAACTTCACATTAGCCTGTGCAAACACACAAATTCCCCTATAAACTTGTACTTAATGCCATCAACATTTACATTCCTAACCATGGTCCCTGTTAGGACTTCGTCAACAGGTTTTGATGTCGAAATACCCATAGGGGAAGTGTTCCCCTGCAAGACATAATATCCGTTCCCATAAAACATTCAGGTAAAGTTTTGACAACTTTTTAATGTAACATCTGATTAATTATTGCAGTTTTCCTAACCCTATTAGCCATTATATTTTTAGATGCTCTCAATCTACTTGTACCCTCATGAGTCAGGGCTTCACCAACAAATTTTGGAACCACATTTCTTGGGACTTTTATGTCAAGGAGTCCCAGAAGTCTCTCTCCACCCTCTGACCATTTTACTCACTCAGATACAAAAGCTTTGGGTGCCCAAGGAGGGGTCAAGCCAAGGGAGCCTGGCCCTCTTTCAGTTTCTACGTTCATTAATCTTTCTAACCATGGCCCTAAGCAATTGCTCATCAGGTTTCTCGTAGTAATTTCTACCTGCTGACTTTTGAAATTTCTCCAAACAGAGCTAAATAGAATGGAACTTTTAGGTCTTTTAATGTTGGGGACCTAAGGGCAATCCCTTTGGCCCCCCAGCCTTGTGGAATGCTGTACTAAAGCCTTTTTTTATTCCATCAGTGTCCGTTTTATGCACCCCACTTCTTGATAACATCTGAAGATTTTCAGCCTGCTGGTACAAGTCCTATGACTCTCCTCTTTCTAATCCTCTTTGTTTCACCCTCATCAGTGTTTGCTTTATCCCTTTTTATTTCTTAATAACCATTTTAAAATTCCACCTGGACTCTCCCCTCAGCCTCTCCCCATTTTCTCATTAATTAACCTAATGTTTTTATTAACATCTGGCCCATGATGGGAAGCTGAAACAGCAAATTCCATAAGAACTTCTGAAATGTTTTTCCATTTTGTAGCAATAAGATTATACTAGGTGCCCACGTGAAAGGGGCCTCCTAACCTCAGCATTTACCATCACCTGGGGAATATCCGGTCATCATGAAGCCATCACCCATGTGGCT
>PVKM010028190.1:0-18328 GCA_004027735.1 Carollia perspicillata
TGGCAGAAATTTAAAAATACTCTTGATATGAAGCCTGAACTTTTTTTTAACAGTCAGATGCTCTTATACTCCTAACCAGCTTTCCCCCTAAGTGCAGTTCTACTCTAATACTTAAAACTATTTAATTTTCACTGATTTCTCTGTACTTCAGAACTTGTTAAATTTTTCAGGGCATGAACTAGCCCAAGAATGATTTTCTTCTTTAAAAAACTTCTAAATTATAATCAAAATTTAACCAAGTTGCCAAGAACAGAAAGTTCTAGAGCAATTCCTGCCTTTTGCAGCAAAATATCAAATAGCAATAAACTTTCCACATAACTGCAGATCATAAGTCATTGTAAAGATTTAGAACTTGACATTTCCTTGTTCTTTGCTTGATGCATGTCAGCCTGTGAAAAGAACACTGTAGATGCAGGAACTATGTAGGTTATTTTCTCATCTGAGACTAAGCATGCAAACTCAGCAATAAATAGAAGTTAATTGTTTGAAAGGTGAATTCTTTGCCAAATTTTACAAAGCAAGACATTTTCAAAATACAATATAAGACTGATTTAAATTTGGCAGCTGTTGACATCTGTATCACCTTAAGCCAATGCTGATAACAAGATGGAATATTAATTTAATTTCTACTTTTCTTCTCTTTTAAAATCAGAGCCACATTCTTTGCCATGAAAACCCATGGATTGTAGCTGGTTAGTAATATTTGTTTTCATTAACTGAGATTTAGTACATTTTTATTCTTACTATAAGAGATCACTAAATAGCTTTCAGTCAGCTGGAAACTAGGACCAGAAGCCCAGTTTCTACAGGAGGCAAGCTTCTCCGATTAACTTGAGGTTCTCTTGGCATAAACATCCTCCATTTTTGTTAAGGCAGCTGGCAATGACCGTATCTGCTGTTGTACTCAGGTTGAAGTGTAGGGCCATTGTTTACCCAAAGGGCTTCTTTCCTGAGGTTAGGGTGAGACTTCCCCTTCAGCAGTTCATGTCCCCACAGTCACACAGCCAGCTGGGAAGTGGGCAACCACTGTCCGGGTCCCAGCACTCACCCTGTGCTGCTCCCGACTTTAAGGACAAGTGTCTCTGTCCAGGTGCCACTGAAATCTAAAATAAGTGGGTTCTGTGTTGTCAGGCCCCTACTTGGATCCTCTTCAAGTATTCCACCCTGGCCTGTGGCCCTGAGTTTATTTGTGGGAGCAGCAGCTGGAACTCCCTTTACCTGAGGTTATGTTTAGGGAAGGGAGGGAAGAGGAAAAGCTCAGCAAACACTGGGCCAGAAAAGGGCTTTGTGGTTGGATAGATATTGTGTAGATCAGAAATGGGTTTTCTGTGGGTTGACTTATCACGTTTTCAATGTATCTTTTTAATCTTCTCATGAAATTGAGTCCAGTTCAGGTCAAGGCCAATCCAATATCGATGGTGACAGAATTCCATAATCTCAACCATGTGGCTCCTGGGTCTTGTCAGTCTGTCTCTGGCCTAACCCTTTCTTTTATGACTGAGTCAGTTGCTACTGAGTTCACCCACCAGGGTAGGGGCTGATACAGAATTTTGCCAAACCCAAGACCCTGTGAGAAGGAATTTGATAGAGGTATGGTCAGGTATCTCTGAAATGTAAAAGGTTTCTTTGACACTGTAAGGAGCTAGGTTGTAAGTAGTTTCCTAAGTAGACACTGATACTTTAAAAGCAAGGATTTGCTCCTGAGAACTGCTGAATTGTCAGTTTTTAAGCAAACTTGTTAGGGTTCTCTGATTTCACATAATCTTGATCCATAAAAAGAACCATGTTGTTTTAAAAATATAAGCCAGGATTTCCAATCTGTAAGAAAGGAACATTTATTCCAGTGTTTCATCTTTGAAGCTGTGTTTATGCACAGGTAGCAGGGATTCCTGTGAGGCCTGGAGCTAGCTGGATACCTGTTAGTTTTGTCCCGATCTATTTTCAGGTTACATCGTGATCATGTCCACCTTTTTTGTCCATGCAGTTTCCAAGCGTCTGTTTTCCCTGGCCTGGGCTCTCAGAAGCTTCCTAACTGCTGCTCTGCTTCCCTCTGCAGCCTTGCGGCCGCCAGCTCAAGCTTCTCGAACCAGCCCAGGGAGCCACAGGGATCCCTCTTTTGTCTCATACTTTTCAGTAACCTTGCATTACCTCAGATAAAATTTAAAAATGCCAAATGTAACCCAGTCTGGGGTTGCTACCTGCTTCCCACCTCCCTCTGCCTGGGGGTGGCCTCCTTTTGTTTTTCTGTTTTTTTAAAAAATGTTTTACAGTTGACATACAGTATTATATTGGTTTCAGGTATACAACATAGTGATTAGACCTTTATATACCTTACAAAGTGATCACCCTGATAAGTCCAGTGCCCACCTGATACCATAAATCCTTATTACAATATTATTTACTATATTCCTTCCTTATTCTGTACTTTGTATCCCCTAGACTATTTTGTAACTACCAATTTGTACTTCTGAATCTCTTTACCTTTTTTTGCTCATTCCCTTAACCCCCTCTTCCCATCTAGCAACCATCAAAAATATTCTCTGTGTCAATGAGTTTGTTTCTGTTTTGTTTGTTTTTAGATTCCAAACATATGGGAAATTATATGGTATTTGTCTTTGTCTGACTTATTTCACGGAGCATAATACCTTCTAAGTCCATCCACGTTGTCTTCAATGGTAAAATCTCCTTCTTTTTTATGGCTGAGTAATATTACAGTGTATATATGCACCACTTCTTTATCCACTTCTCTACTGATGGGCACTTGGTCTGCATCCATATCTTGGCTGTTGTCAATAACACTGCAATGAACACAAGGGTGCTTATATTCTTTCAAATTAGTGTTTTGGGTCTCCTCGGATAAATTTCCAGAAGTGGAGTTGCTGGGTTATAAGGCCGTTCCATTTTTAATTTTTTGAGGACCCTCTATACTGTTTTCCATGTTGGAAAATCATTCACCTTAAAACTGAAATTTTGTACCCTTCGACTAATATCTCTCCATTTTCTTCACCTTTCAGCCTTGACAACCACCATTCTGGTCCCTGTTTCTATGAATTTGACCTTTTTAGATTTTATAAGTAAGTAAGATCATACAGTATTTATCTTCTTTTGACTTATTTCACTCAACATAATGTCCCAAGTTTCATAGTTTCATTCATGTTGTTGCAAATGACAGGATTTCCTTCTTTTTTTTTTTTACAGTTGACTGTTGTGTGTGTAGGTATATGTGTGTGTGAGAGAGTGAATGTATATATATCGTATTTTCTTTATGCATTCACCCACTGGTGAACACTTAGTTTCCATGCCTTGGCTATTGCTGCAGTAATGCTGAATGAATGATTGTGGATATCTCTTCCAGGTGGTAATTTTATTTCATTTCCTTCAGACAGATACCTAGAAGTAGGGTTTCTGGACCGCAAAGAGGTTATATATTCAGTGTTTTGAGGAAGCTCTATAATGGTTTCCGTGATGACTGACCCAATTCACATCCCCATCAATAGTGCACAAGGGTTACCGTTTGTCCACATCCTGGCCTGCATTTGTTACCTGTTATCTTTTGGATAATAGCCATTCTGACACTTGTGAAGTGATATCTCATTGTGGTTTTCGTTTTCTATTTCCCTGGTGACTTGTGGCATTAAGCACCTTCCCATGTGCTTGTTGTCCTGTATGTCTTCTCTGAAGAAATGTCTATATGAGTCCTCCACCCACTTTTCAAACCAATTGTTTGGGTTTTGGGGGATTGTTATTGAGTTTCATAAATGCCTTATATAATTTGGATATTAACCCTTTATCAAATATGTGCTTTGGAAGTATTTTCTCCCATTCTTTGTCTTCCTTTTAAAAATTTGTTGATGGTTTCCTTTTGGATTGAAGCTTTTCAGTTTGATGTAGTCCCCCTTGTTGATTTTTGTTTTCATTGCCTCTGCTTTTGGTGTCATATGCAAAAAATTATCATCAAGACTTTTGCCAAGGAGGCTTTCCCTTTCTTTACTTCTAGGAGTTTTACGATTTCAGGTTCTACATAAAAACCCTTAATCCATTTTGAGTTAATTTTTGTGTATAGTATAAGGTAGGAGTCCAATTTCATTCTTTTGCATGTGTATATTCAGTTTTCCCAACACCATTCTTATTGGTGAGACCTTCCTTTCCCCATTGAGTATCCTCAGATCCCTTGTTAAATATTAGTGAGCATTTATGCACCGATTTATTTGGGGGCTCTTGATTCTGTTCCATTAGTTTATGAATCTGTTTTTATGCCATACTATTTTGATCACTAAAGATTTATAATAAAGTTTGGAACCAAGAAGCTGAATCTGGCAGTTCTTTTGGTGGAGTCATGGAAGAAGGGAAATCTCTGTTAGTAAAGAGAGAAGACATCTTTTGTTCTTTTGCACAGATAATTTTTGTTATCATCATAGTGTATGTATCAGGGACATTGCCTTAGAGAAAATCAATAAAGGAGCTGCCAGCTTCTTGATTGATGTCAGGAAAATTTGCCTCCAGTAAGTAATATTAGCTACCTGCAGTTTGGGTCTCTCCTTTTTCTTTAAGTCAATAAATCCGTTGCATTAATCTAGAGGAAAAGCAACAAATAATATTTGTTTCTATGCAAACCCTGCCCCTCTAATGTTGTAATGCCTCTTTTTTTAGATCAATTCATCTCTGCAGTTATTTTACATAACTAGTCTATTACTCATTATAATATATTTGTTATTTTATGGTGTACGTATGAAGTTTAGAAAAACCATTGTGACCCATACGCTAATGTAGAGTGTTAAGTTGGAATGGCTTTTCTAATAACATACCTTAGAATTTGGCAAAATAATAGAGTATTTAAAAATCCTAGTATATTGTATCCTGGAAAGTTTTTTTTAATAAAAGCATACATATATGTGTGTAGACTTTGCACTGAACATTGAAGAAAAATATCCTCTGGTTTATAAATGCTAATAGTTTCCAAGTTCTCTTAGTTGGCTGCTTTACTGAGTTTTGAAAAGACTTTCATACATAAAATTACACCTTAATTTAGTGAATCAAACTCATATCTATTTTGGTTAGAAGATTGGAGCATAGTTAATGTCCCCAGTTGTCTGCTGGTTTATTCTTGGAGGACTAAATTTAGATGTATAGAACCATTTTATATTAAAGGTCACTTTATTTGGTGTTTGGTAAGTTCCATTCTGACTTAAAATATGCCCACATATCTTTCCACGGCTTCCTACTCTCCCATCCCCAGATTATTCTACTATCAAATTTGCTGTTTTAAATATCTGACAAGGTTATGATTGTACTTGTTTTAAGAAATAAAAATAGAATCTTACTGCAAATACTGCTCAATAACCTAATTATTTTACTTAAGAAGTATTGTGGAAATCTTGCCACTCCCTAAGTACAATTTTTACTTATTTTTAAAAACCATTCCATAAGTCAGATTTCTCAAGGGCTCATGTGCTAGCATACTGACTCTGCAATTCAGTGTCCAAAGTGAGACCATACTGTCCACACAGCCGCACAAACACTGCCATCAAACACGGACACTGTGAGTTAGTTTTACAAAGTGTGTTTTGCAAATATCTGCCCAGTAAGCCAAGAACAGTCCAGGGTGCAAAAGTCTGATGTTCATAATTTGATCATTTTTACAGCCCCTGCATATATAATCATTAAAATAATCTTTGTGTTCGAAGTACAGATGTATATCCATTTTACTGCCCAAGTGTGGGTTCTTGCTCTCTGAGATCAAGCCATATCAAATGTAGTTTGGCATATTCACCATGCCTAACCCTGGAAATTGTCTTGATTTAGGCAGCTCAAAGCAAGGGTGGAGTGGTTTTCCTTTGTGCTACAGCTCGAATAACCCTTCCCCTCTTTTTATTGCAGTATCATGCATGTAACAGAAGTTACCACCTTAGCCATATTTAAATGTACAGTCCAGTGGCATTAGCACATTCATATTGTTGCACAACCATAACTTGAAGCTTTTGAGTTAAGCAGCAAGACAGACTAAACTAAAGGTTTCTTTTTGCAGGTGCCCTTTTCTGTCTAGCAGCAATTGACAAGTATACCCAGCTAACCAGAAATACTTGGAGATTCTGGATACTTGAAATTTCATTCTAAATAAAGTACTTCCTGATATTGTCTCAAATGACTATTTAGAATGATTTTCAGTTTTGCAGCTGTTACTTAGAAGTATAGAGCTTTGTAGAAAGCTGCTAGTACTAAGTGCATTGATCAGGAGATAGCTCTCTAGAACTTGGTTCTTAAAAGTGGGTACTTTATTTCTCTCAACTTCTCAAAGTTCTGAAGGAATTAGCAGCAGACATCAGTGCTACTTATTTTGTCAGATAATTGCGATTCTGTGTACAAAACCCCCACCAAACATGGTATTGTTGTTTGATTACATGAAGAATAGCTAATCAGACTGCTTTTGCACAACATGCAATGAGTCAGCTTTGAGACTGAACCCAGTCACTTATTATAGAAGTGCCATCCTTGACAAGATTGAACAGGTGGGCTCTCTGGAAAGCCAACATTCCCCCACATCTGTCATTTGGATGCAAAGAAGAGCCACGCCAGGCAGACATGGCGGTGCCTCTGATTTACTTCCCGTGCCCTTCCAAGAGAAGTCACAGACTCTGCAGAGCAGAAAAGTGTGCCTCAGATAGTTGCCCACGCTGCGGGGCATGGACAAGCGAACCTAGGCAGCAAACCCAACATGTGCCAACAATTTTCATTTGAATTCCCCATCTAGATGTGGCCATTTCTGCAGAGTGTTAAAATCACGGATAGAACATTGTTCTTTTGTTCCCACCCCTTCGGTTTGCTACTGTGTGCGCGGAGAACTTGCCGGATGTGTGTTCTAGCCTGACGTTCTCAGAGCGGTCTTCGGGCATACTGGAACTCGCTACTTTGCCCTTTGTTTCCTTCACCACCATCGCCGTTCCAGGGACACGGTGCCTGCTTTTGGGTTGTCTCACAAGATACTTATTACAAATGAGCAAGTATTTCTTGGAACAGCAGTTCTCAGACATTTTGGTTTTATGATCTTTTAGATTAGCAAAACGACTTTTGCTCTGTCAATTATATCAATATTTATCATATCAAAAAGTAAAAGTAAAAAAAATTAAAATATCAGAATACGAGCTGTCAGAACAATGGTATTACATGCCATGTAGCTTCTGGAAACTGCACTGCACACTCATGTGAGAATAAGAGTGAAAAAAGCAACAGTATCTTAATTTTGTTGTGAGATTAGTTTTAACTTTGCAGTCCCCTTGAAAGGTTCTCAGGTATTGCTCAGGGTTCCCAGGACCACACTTTGAGCATTGCTCTCCTAGGATAAATCTTTCTCTCTCTTTCTCTCAGCGCCTTTAAAACATTGCTGTTTCACAGTATCCAAAGAACATATTTTAGGAAGAGATATTTGGTAACATTCTTCTTAACTTGAATGTAGGTGGGAAAGGTGCTTGGAAAGGAAGATTAAAAAAAAAAAACCCTTAAGCTACTGTTCTCATGGTTAGATTAAATCTATTTTTTCCCACCTCCTACATTTCACAGAGTTAGTCCTCTATCAGGGTAAAATCTTCAGTTACAGTTAAAGAACTCTATTGTAGAAATAGTGCATAAAAACGCTCATAAAACTAAATTTCTTATTTCTACCACTGCATTGAAATTCAGTAATAAACTCTGTAGACATTTGAGCCTTGTGTTTGAACTGCAGTCAAAATAAAGACTAAAATTTCTCCCTCAGTCACTCATTCTGCAATGGGTAGTGTGTGGGGAGTTGGTAGGGGGGACACAGGTGGAATTTTAGGAAAATGCCATCAGATATTTCCTGCCAGAGATTTCAGGGAGATGCCACAAGGAACCAGAAGAAACTGAACCCTAACAGCAACAACAAAACTCAAAGGAAAGGTAATGGATTTCGAAGTTCGAAGCAGAGGGCCAGCATGCAGAGGGATAAGTGTGCAGAGATCTATAGTTATACATGATGAGGTTATAACACTTAGTAGCCACTCAGTAATTCAGGCAAAAAGTGATCTACTGGGGTAGAAAAGGCCGTATCTGGAATTCAGGATGTCTTGACTGCTACCAAGTAACTGTGTGAATCTGGGCAAGTGACTCAATTCCTCTGAATATATTTTCTCATCTGGGGAATAGTATTCTGATAACTGCTTTGCCATGTGATTGCTAAGCAGTGAGACAATGATTTCTGCACATGTAGTTGCTTTATAAATGTTAGCAGAGAAGATGGCTAGGAAATAAAAAGTGTCATCATGGTACTGATGGTAATGATGATAAGGATAATTGTTTGCTCCGTGCCCACAGCCCACCAGAAGGAAAAGGGTTAGAGGAACACATGCAACGTCACTGCCACCTAGTCCCCAACTTGGCCTTGACCACCTGAGATCATCATCATTATTCTTCAGGAGCAGCCAAGCTCCATGCTTCTTAGCATGACCTCAGACTGAGCAGAAGCAGGGAGATCTCACACTGCTGGAATCATTCCAAGAACAGCTCTGCAGTGGCCAGGAGAGTGGCTCCTTCCTGGCCAGGCTCTGCTTTCCAAAATCATATGCAAACTCATAGTATTGGTTGGAAAACGTCTTTCAGCAAAGGTCAATAGAAGCATCTATTGCCTTCCACTGAAAGTGGAACAGGGCAATTCTCCTGGCATTGTATGCTAAGGAATGTGGAAAACAGGTCTTGCTGATGAGTTTTGTCTTATCTGCCAGCATTATTGCATATCTAAACAAGGTGTTAATGCTTCAGATGAGTCACTCGTGGCAATGGCTAGACATTTTCTCATTATTCATTAAGAATGGTGTGACTTTTATTTCTTACCCATCTTCTCTCCATCTCCCTGAATCTTTTGCATCTCTCTAATTTGTCAGCACTGGAAATTCCACTTATGCGCTACTTTCTCCATCTCTCGGATAATTAACAAAGGTGTAAAACATGAGGGGGAGAACAGAAAGAAATGAGACATGTTTCAGGAGTTTTAGTAACATAAGACTACATTTAAAGATGTGAAAATGACATTTAAAATAAAGATAAAAGCACACCTCAGTAATAGGATTCTTTACTCTTCCTACTCAGGGTGTTATTCTGAGTAATGATTGACTGAAATTTTATTAGGGAGAAAATATGATTTAAACACATTGTATTTTTCATCAGAAGTTGGTCAGGGTGCATGGTGTCACCTCTAATTTTGTTAGGCACTCTGGGGCATACCACCTGGCCTCCAGGTAATCCAGGGGCACATGTAGAGAGTCCAAAGAGAAGCATGGAAGCCCTGAGTGCTGGCAAGGGTGCAAATGGAGAAAGGGAACTCCTGTGCACTGCTGTGGGGACTGTAATCCAGGGCAGTCACTGTGGAAAACACTACAGAGGTGCCTCAAAAAATAGAAAACAGAATAACCATATATGATCCAGGAATACTACTCTTGGATATATATCCGAAGGAGTTGAACTCAGGATCTCACAGAGATACCTCCACTCCTATGTTCACTGCACGATTAGTCACAATAACCAAGATTTTGAGACAACGTAAGTGTCTATCAGCGGACAAATAGTACATATAATATATACAGTGGAATATTATTCAGCCAGGAGGAAGAAAGAAATTCTGCTCTTTGCAACAACTTGGATGAAACCCAAGGGCATTATTCTAAGTGAAACCTGTCAGACAGAGAAAGACAAATACTGCATGATATGATCTATATGGAATCTTAAAAAGCCAAGCTCGGAGAAACAGAGAGTGGAGTGGTGGTTACAAGGGGCCTGGGAGATAGGGGAAATGAAGAGATGTTGGTAAAAGTGTAGAAACTTCCAGTTATAAGATCAGCAAGTCCTGAGGACCTAATATATAGCATAGTGATTATAGCTATTATACTGTATTATATGCTTGAATATTGCTAAGAGTGTACATCCTTAATGTTCTCACCACTAAAAAGAGATGGTAATTATTTGATATGATGGAGGTGTTGCAATCTATAAGTGTATCAAATTAACATGTTGTATACCTAAAACTTATACAATGTTATATTTCAATAAGGCTTGGAGAAAAAAAAGCAAATTTTCTAAGAAGAGACAAGGAAGATGGGAAGAAAACAATAAAGTCACACCACTCTCAACTCACCAAGACATGATGAAATATTTTGTTCTTTCTTGGGCTGCAAGTTAGATTATTCTTTTGGAAATCCCCCGTTTCACGGGAACCCGCCAAGTGACACCAGACACATTAGCCACCTGGCTTTTCTTTGAAGTCAGACAAACCTAACTCTGCCACCTTGTTTTATCCAATGACCAAGAACAATTATTCAACAATAACCCACAGCCCTAAAGCTTAACATGTCAGCTCAGTGCAGTGGATATCGACGAACTTGTATCAGTAATAAACTGGGCACCTACTATGTGGTATTCCATTTTAGCTGGTGGACACAGAGTTCATTCCACCTAAGAGCATACAATATATTTTTAAAAAGTAAAGTAGGGGCGCATGACAAACTGAACAAGGAGACCTGGAAGCCTAAGGTGAAGTGACTACGTTGAATGGTCAGAGCCGAGGGACAGCATAGTGCAGGCTGGGAGGCTTGGTGCTCCAGGGGTCCCCAAAGTGATCTTTTGAGATGAAGGGAGAAAATGCCAGAACCACCAATGTTTTAATTTCTCATTTTGCAATGCTTTAAAATGTGCATGTACAATGTGCATAAGGTGGTATACTTATATAATGTATAAAGGTGGGTAGAAGCAGAAGTAAGACAAGTCTTGCCAAGGCGGGGGAGTCTCACCCAGCGAAGTTGAGAGACCACTGCAGCAGGCAGCGAGAGCTGCAGGAAGGTAGGAATGAAGGCCCTCAATGTGAGCTCAAGCCAAGAGGTGATATATTTAAACAAGCAGAAGAGAGAGGGGAGAACATTCCAGTCCAGAAGACAACACAAGCTGGAGAGTGGAGCTGAGGTGGCCATGGAATATCCCTGAGACTGGGAGGAGATTGGCAAGTCTAAGGAGGAGGCAATGTATCTGAGAGTAGAAGGAATAGCAGGCCAAGGTTTGTTGCCCGAGAGAGCATCTGAATCCACTATTGCAGAGTGAGAACTGACAGGTGGAGGATATAGCGAAAAGGGAGATTTGGTATTTAGGAGTTTTGAAACGGGGTGCTGACAGGTTGAAAATCACGTTTATGGAAAAATCACTTGCCAGCCGAATGAAGCTTAGGTGGAAGCAGGAAGCATGAGGTAGGAATTTTCAGTAGAAATAATGAGCAAAAAGTAGAAGCAGATTTTATTCAAGGAGCAAGGTAAGTCACATGTGATTCTGGGCAAGGGACTAAGACTATCCTCAAGCTCATTGTTTGGAGGATGGTTCCAAAACGGAACAGTAAATGCTGCAAGCTCAGACTCTGGGTCAGATAGGCTAGGTTTAAATTTAAGCTTTGCTGTTTATTCCATCTGTGTGACAAAAGGCAAGATACTTTAACATCAAACCTGTTTTCTCACCTGTAGAATGGGGGTAAGAATAGTTCCCACCTCATGGGGTTATTGTGAGGCTTAAGGGATAATGCACTTAACGCCCTTTGCAAAGGACTTATTGACTTAGTGCTCAGTAAATCTTAAAAGTTTTTAGTAAAACTTTATTTTAATTGGAACAGCAATAACATGTTAGTTGGATTATATGCTCCTTGAAAATAAACTTCGTAGAAAATATATAGATAACAATTTTGTGTTGATCGATTTTTCTGTGTTTTAATTTGTTCTTATCATTTGATGCCTTAGGTGTAAACATTTAATTTTTACCCTCTCTTTCTTGTTTGAAAATCCCCCCCAACCCGCCTCTGGTGACTCACTTTCCATGAGTGGTCATGGCATTTGTACTTAATAGGGTTTCAGACTTCAGCAGGGCTTATTCAAGCACAGGTAGCTGGGTCCACCTGGAGCTGATGATAAGATCTCAGGGTCTGAATCATTTTTTGGAGAACCACTGTTCTAGAAAACAGAGTCTCAAGTTTTTCATCCAAAATACATATAGGTTTGGATTCTCAGCTCTGCAGTTCACCCCATTCACCCCATCAGCTAAAGAAAACTTCATGGGGTGGTGGTATGCCACTAAATGGAAAGATAATGTATTGTTTATATTTCCTCAGTCTTAGCCTTGCTGCACTTTCTCACATGGGAAAAACAGGAAAAGGCAGAAATACATGTAGACTTCGTTTTCTTCCACATCCAAAAGATACAACAAAGCTTTATTCTCCCATCAGGAACTCATCTTAGAGTTCTTCTCTGGCCACGTGAACAGAAAGTCAAGAAGCACTATCCCCTCTCTTCCTGTATCCTTTAATGTGGGTGATTGAACGTTCTGTGTAATGAAGATTAATTATTGGGGTTCTCTTTGCAGTGATTCTAACTTATATTCCTAGGTCAAACTCAAAATATGTTCTGATATGGAGATTTTGTTTACAAGACAAAACTTATGCTAAAAGATACATTCTTCAAAGTTTTTTAAAATTTAAGAAATTGTGACTAAAATATACATGATATAAAATTTACTATCTTAACAATTTTTAAATGCATAGGTCAGTAGTGTTAAGTATATTCATCTCATGCAAACAATCTCCAGAGCTTTTGCACTTTCCCCAAATGAAACTTTGTACCCATTAAACAACTCTCTATTCCTCCCCACCCCCCACCCAGTCCCTGGCAACCACTATTCTCCTTTCTGTCTCTGAGTTTCAATACTCACTAGATATCTCATATAAAATGGGATCTTACAGTGTGTGTGTGTGTGTGTGTGTGTGTGAGAGAGAGAGAGAGAGAGAGAGAGAGGGGGAGAGAGAGAGAGAGAGAGACTGGCCTATTTCACTTAGCATTATGTCTCAAAGGTTCATGTTGTGGCATATGTCAGAATTCCTTCCATTTTTAAAACTGAATAATATTTCCTTCATGTATAAATTATATTTTGCTTATTCATCTGTCTAAGGACAATTCAGTTCCTTCCATCTCTTGTGTCCTGTGAATAATGCTGCTATGAACATGGGTATGCAAATAGCTCTTTCAATTTCCTTTAAAATAAACCCAGAAGTGAAATTGCTGAATCATGTGGTAATTCTATTTTAATATTTTGAAGAGTTTCCATACCATTTTCTGTAGCAGTTGAACCATTTCATATCCCCACCAACAGTACACAAGGCTCTGATTCCTGCACATCCTTGCCAAGCCTTGCTATTCTGTTTCATTTTTTTAGTAGTAGCCATCCAAATGGGTATGACATGATAACTCATTGTGGTTTTGATTTGTATTTTCCTAATGATTAGTGATATTGAGGATCTTTTCATGTGATTGTTGGCTATTTGTATATCATCTTTGGGGGACTATCTATTCAAGTCCTCTGCTCATTCTTAAATGGAGTTATTTTGTTATTGAATTATGGAGTTTTAAAATATTCTGGATATTAGCCCCTTATCAGATATATGATTTGCAAATATTTTCTCCCATTCAGTGGACTACATTTTCACTCTGTTAATTATATTAAACAATAGTTTTAAATTTTTATGTAGTCCCATTTATCTATATATTTTTTGTTGTCCGTGCTTTGAGTGTCATAGCTAAGAAATCATTGCCAAATCCAATGTGATGAAGCTTTCCTCCTATGTATGTTTTGTTCTAACAGTTTAGCACTTAAGTCTGCGATCTATTTTAAGTTTACTTTTGTGTATGGTGTAACATAAAGGTCTAACTTCATTCTTTTACATGTGGATATTTGGTTCTCTCAACAGCATTTGTTGAAAAGACTATCTTTTCCTTCACTGAACAGTCTTGGCATCCTTGTTGAAAACCATTGACCATATATGTGAGGATGTATTTAGTGCTTAGTAAGTCTTAACTATTGTTAACATCAGTCTTACCATCCAAGGTTGAAATCTCTTAGAGATGACAGAGATGACTTGAAATGCAGTGATACCACATTGCTTTCTTGAACATTTTGCTATTACTTTTTAGAAGATTATAGTAGCAATTTATAGTTTCAAGAATGTCTCTATCATCTACCATGGAAGGAATGTTCATTCCTCATATACTTGATCATATGATTCTTCTGCTCATAAACTTTTAGTGGCTGTAACTTGCCTATAAGATAAAATCCAATCTTTTCATTTAAGCATTGACAGACTCCTCACTTAGGTCTTAGTATCCTCATCCCTCATGTGTGTCTTGTATATGCCCCGGGTTCGTGTAGGGGAGGGACTCAAGCCAGTTGTGTATTTGTGTGTATAACTGCATATGAGGTACTCATTCAGCCTTTACTTCCCCCCAGCCTATAGGGGTAGGTAGCTGCAGAAACAACGCAGAGACAGTTTTCAGCTCCAGTCTCATCAAGAGACTGATATCTGCAAATACTGCTCATCAGTGTTACTTCTTCTTAGTTTTGTTGCTTCTGTGTGCTAAATCAGGCAAAGGAATCTGTTCCCACTATCAGCCTACGTGCCCTGTTTCTTTACAAAACAAACAAACAAACAAACAAACAAACAAACAAACACACAAAAAAACAGAATTTTAGCTTGTTTTCTCCCATCTCAGTGCTGACAGTTCACATGCAACTGATCTCACTTCGGTCCTGAGGACCAGAACGCACATTTACAAGTGGGTATACTGACAGCCACAGAATTGCCCATTGGCCAGCAAAGGGACAGACAAATTAAAAAGAAATATGAAATATCACAATCTCTAGGAAATTTTCTGTCTCTCTGGGTACTTTTATAGTATTCTGTGCTATTATACTTGAAAATAATATTTATATTTAAAAATGCCTAATATATTGCAGGTACTGAACTTTTGCCTCCTAAGAACTCTACAAGGAGCTATTAGTCCCCCATTTTCAAAGAGGAGGAAACTCTGATTTGGAAAGGGTAAATAACTTACACAGGATCACACCACTAAGAAGTGACAAATAATATTGCAAAAGAACACAACTGTTTAATTCCAAAGATTATACATAGTCTGTAAAATGATCTTTTTACTTGTTAATCTTCTTCATTCTACTGTGAGCTTTTTGAAGGCAAGGGAAATCTTATTCATCATTGTATCTTTAACATCTGGCAAAGTGAATATATTCTGTTTAGTAAATGAATTAATAACTGAAAGGATGAATAAACAAATATAATGTATAAACTTGAAAAGCACAGTAGTCTGAGGTCATTTCTTGAAGGAATAAAAAACCATACATACCTGAATAGCTTCAATGGCACCCTGTCCTTAAAGACTTATGAATATAAATCATAAAGGAAAGGCTAAGTTGTATTAATTATATTCTTATTTGGATGGTGAGGAAAAATATTTTAGAAACTTCCTGTTTTGAATTTAAAGTAGCAAAATTTCTGTTACCAAAAACTAACATATAAAACACCTAATTTTATATTAAGACCAAAAATATTAAGCATTTCTCTGATAATTTTATGAATTTATGAGTAGAACTGAGACAGCAATGTTGATTTTCATTTATTTTTCACATAAAAATGACTAAGTTCTCAGGGACCTTACTATGTATGTGGACATTGAAGAAATGGCGAATTTCAAAGTATAGCATGCTTACCTAGAGACATCCTAATAGAAACTGCATGGCTGCCATTCAATGTGCTGTAAAGCTCCATGAAAGAGTCCTTGAATCTACCCACTTCAGAGAATAAAAAGTCACGTCACAAATCTTGCTGTAAACACTTGTATGTCTTTTAATTAAACTAAAAAAAAAAATTTGTATATGTGTGCATACATATAGATACATAGAGATGTAATATATTCATCTACATATTTCTAATTTCCAATGATCTTTAATCCTTAAATCTGCATTACCATCTGGTGTCATTTCTCTTTAGCCTGAAGACATTTCTCTAGTGTGCTATACTCTGCTGGTGATCAATTTTCACTTTTTATCTGAAAATATCTTTTGAAAGATAATTTTGCTGAATATAGAATTATGGGTTGACTTTTTTCAGCACCTCAAAGGTGTCACTCAAATATTTTCTAAACTCCATTGTTTCTGATAGAAAGTCACTGTCGTTCTCATTGTTTCCCCATCGTTAGTTTTTTTCTGGCTTCTTTCAAGATTTCTCCCTAAATTTTGAATGTCAACAATTTGACTATGATGTGTTGAGTGTAGTTTTCTTTGTACTTACTCTGTTTGGGGTTTGTTGACATTATTAGATATGTTAATAAAATTTGGGATATTTTGGCTATTATATTCTTACTTTTCTTATTCTCAATTTCTCTCTGTCTTCTCCTTCTGTGACACTTGACACTATCTCATGGCTTTCTGAGATCTTGTTCATTTTTCTCTCTGTTCTTTACAAAGAATAATTTCTTTAAATTAATTAACTCTTCTATTGCTACTATGTTCATTCAGTGAATTTTTCATCATATTTATTTATTTCATGTCTAGAAAATTCCATTTCGTTTTTATTCGATTTTTTTGCTTAGTTTCTACATCTGTTTGTTCATTTTTCATATAGCTTATTTTAAGACTCTAAACTTACACTCACTACTCTAAAATACTTGTCTGTTAATTGTAATATTTGGGTCAATTCACTGTCTATTTCTATTGACTCTTCTTAAATGTGTCACACTTTCCTTTTTTTTTTGGAGGTCTGGTGATTTTTTTTAGTGGGTAATGGATACTGCAAATGACACACCATAAAGACTCTGAAATCTGTGGCTTTCTTCTGAAGAGTGACTTTTGTTCTAGCTGGCAGTAGACTTTGCAAGGTTTTAACTTGCAACTGTCTCTGATCTTGTGGGCAGCAGCTGAAATATCTTCTTAGTTCTCTCTACTTCTAGCTCCTTTTGTTCATTCCTCCTTTGCTCCACCATGTTTCCCCACTCCTACACACAGGTTTAATTTAGAAGTCTACCAAGAATTCATTCAGATTTTTAAATATATTTTATTTATTTATTTTTAGAGAGAGGAGAAGGGAGGGGGAAAGAGAAAGAGAGAACACAACTGGGGAGCTGGCTTGCAACCCAGGCATGTGCCCTGACTGGGAATCGAACCAGCAACACTTTGATTTGCAGGCCAGCACTCAGTCTACTGAGCCACACCAGCCAGAGCAGAATTTAGTCAGATTTTTGAACACAGATTTTTGTGCTCACCTTCTGAAGCTCCTTTTCTTCCAGGATTTTCCTCATAACTTTCAACTTCTCTGTGAGCCTCTAATGGTCCTCTGGCACCCTAAGCCAGTCTGCAGATTTCTGTTGCTTAAATACACAGAGATTGAGGAGTGTACTCATGCAAAAAATCACAAACTTCCAAGTCTCAGCCGCTGTAGTTAATCTTTCAAGGATAGATTCTCATTCAATCCTGTCTGCACTCAGTCACTTCAAACAGTTCAAATAATTGTTTCGCTCCCCGCTCGTCCAGATTTTGTAACTGTTGATTTGAGGAAAGTCAGTGTGATCAAGCTACTTCACCATTAACAGAAGCTGGAATCCAGAGGCTCTGAAGCACTGGGTTTAATAAAGAATACTCTTAGCATCAGGGCGTACATTTCAATTCATCTTAATGCTGTAAGGAGTGAGAGTTCTGGCAAATATTTTCTTACATTATTAATCCTCTAATATGACACAGGTAGACAATATATGCTTTCTAGTCTCCAATGATTATACCCACATTTATGCCTGTTTCATCTTTATTGTGACACTCTAAGTTAAATATTCTGTTTTCTGTGTGTATGTGTGTGTGTGGGGGGGGTTGGTGACTGGGGTTGCCGCAGTACCTAAATTTCTCTAAAAATTGAATTACCTATTCAGCGTTTATGAAAGTCTATACTGTCGAGAAACTTAAGTCTCCTATGATTTCTATTTCCCCACATTTCTGAGCATTTTAGCTTATAAGCATTATTTATTTGAAATGGAAGAAGAAAAAAAATATTTCTTTTAAAGCAGCTGCTTCAAAAACTGATGATATAATATGGAATTAAAATATATACATTCTATGGAACTTGTGATGCACATTTTGTAGCATTTCCTCAGGGCCTGTTCAAAAAATCTGGAAACAGTTTTTAAAGAGATTTTAAGAGTATATTGTATGTCTAAAGGCAAAAAGAATCAGAATTTGGGAATATAAGTGAAAATGGTTTGTTCAATCAATGCACTGAAAAGCAATATTGGGTTTTTTTTAGATGGTATCAAATGTCACACTCAGCCTTTAAGAAAGCAGGTACATGTCTTCCTTACATGGAGTTGTGTGAGTTCTTTTTTTTCTTTTTTTTAAATTTTTTATTTTAGCTGTTGTTCAAGTACAGTTTTCTGTCTTTTACTCCCATCCCAGTCCACCCCCCCAGTGCTCC
>PVKM010028191.1:0-18406 GCA_004027735.1 Carollia perspicillata
CCTGGCTTATTTCACTTAGCATAATGCTTTCCAGTTCCATCCATGCTGTTGCATAGGGTAGGAGCTCCTTTTTTCTTTCTGCCACATAGAATTCCATTGTATATATGTACCATAGTTTTTTGATCCATTCATTTACTGATGGGCACCTAGGTTGCTTCCAACACTTGGCTATTGTAAATTGTGCTGCTATGAACATTGGAGTGCATAGGTTCTTTTGGATTGGTGTTTCAGGGTTCTTGGGATATAATCCTAGCAGTGCAATTGCTGAGTCAAAAGGCAGTATTTCTTAGCACGAATTCACCTTCCTCCTTTAAGTATTCATATCAAGTCTTTTCGAGCCAATGACGATTAATATTTATAGTGAAGCAATAGAAAAAATTAATTGTTACATTTACCATCAGTTCTTATTTATCATGACTTTTTGCCCAGTTTTCAAGTATGAGTCTCACATTAGAGTTGAATAAGTTCAATGTTGTAGATAGCTGCTAGAAACTGATTCATGGAAGCCATAGCAATATCATGTAACAATTCCTACTTTTTTAAAATCCTTACCTAAGGATATGGTTATTGATTTTAGAGAGTGAGGACGGAGAGAGAGAAAGAGAGAGAAATACTGAAACATCAGTGTGAGAGAGAAACATTAATCTGTTGCTTCCCACACACACCCTGACCAGAGGTCGAATTGAATCTGCAACCTACATATGTGCCTTGACCAGGAATCGAACCCCCAACATTTTGGTGTATGGGATGATGCTCCAAAAAACTGAGCCACCCAGCCAGGGCAACAATCCCTAATTTTGCCCAAAATGTAATATAAGGCAAATCTGTCAGCCTTAGATCTAACACATCACGATTGATTCCTCAGGGTCCCATAATTCATCACTGCAAAATTGCTCAGCTCAGGTACTGGGCTAGCATGACCCCCACTGCAGCATTTTAATGAGGCTCTCGTTAGAATATGACTTTGTTTCTTCTAAGCATACTAATACATAATAATATTAAGGAATAGACAACCTTATGTTAGTCTGTATTTTAGCACACAGCTACTTTGACCCTTCTATGTACTTAATTTTGTTTCCATTTTTGTTCTGGAAATGTAATGCTGTTCATTTATGTTACCACTGGAACAAATTTTTATTGCATGTGATACTGTGAAATCATGTTTTCTACAGAAGGTCAAGAACAATCTGTGAGAATGGGTTCTGCAATTGGATTGATGTGGGCAAGTTATTCTGTGTTTATTCCTGAGGAGCCAAAGAAATGATGATTCTGATATAATTATATAAAAGTAGTGTGTAGTTTATAAAATATAAAATACTTTAAACAGAAACTTCTTCATGTAGATAGTTGGGAGACAGAGAATCTTCTAACACATTGTTTAATGACTTTAGCTTTACTCTCCTCTCCTTTAGGGTGTGGTTAGACCCACTGGGGGATACGCCGTGATGCTGAACTGGACAATGTCTTCTATATATGGACTTAAACCTGGAGAGGTAATCATGGCTTTAAATCCACTTTACATGACATTTCTCTGATTAAGATGTATGCATTTTATTATCCTCTTATTTTCCAGGTGTGGTGGGCAGCTTCTGACTTAGGCTGGGTTGTTGGACATTCCTATATCTGTTATGGACCTCTTCTTCATGGGAACACAACAGTTTTATATGAGGTAATAAAATAAAATTAATGCAGCATATAAATAATAGTTATTTAACTGAAGCATTTTGGGAAGTAGTTCTAAGTAAGAATAGAAAAATTAGAATGGGAGGAAGGGACATTTTTATATCTTTTTCTTTTTCCAGTAAAAAATATGATTTCAAAAGAGAAAGGAATATATAGAAAATAACAGCCAGCTAGTTAAATTTGTTGAACATGCCATAAACATTATATTCTGAGAAACATACACTAAAAGTTTGATGTCTATCCCTAACAGATTTCTAGAAAATATCATACTGATACTGATTTTAGAATCTTAATAAAGAAAATAGTTATCATAAAAAGACATAGATTTGCCTTTTCGTGTTCTTAGAGAATTAATGAGTTTCCAAATGTATTGTTGTGTGAGTTTAGCTAGATGTTTTTGGTGGTTTCTGATGATGCTATATGTATAGGGAAGAGAATCATGGGCTGATTAAAGTCTCCCAGGAATAAATTTCCGTGTGTGTACTAGCAAGTTTTGTGCACGTGCTCCCTCTTTTTAACTCTACCAATGCCCTGTGTGAATACTTAAAACACACATCTGTCAGAGTTGTTGGAGGCCAAAATTTTAGAGGGGCAGCAAACAGTAGTTTACCAAATCAGCACTGAAAGCGAAAGCAGACTTTTGGTACAGAAAGCACAAGATAGGAAAATATGGAAATCTTTAATCTCATTTTTATGTTAAAAATAATTGCAGAAATGAAGTGTGGGAAACTTGAATTAGTTGCAGTTTATGTGGTTAAGCCCCTGTGTATTATAATTGTCCACAGTTCAAACATAAAATGTTGGTAGGTTAGTATTGCTTTAAGAAAAACATACACAATGTTATAAGTTTATTTTATTCTTTCACATTTGGAAATTTGTGTTCAGTTTAATGGGGAGGAGGAAAAATAATTAACTTATTAGAAGGCATGTGGAATAAGGGGACTAGTCCTATGAGCAAGGAATGAATTGTGAATGGTTAGTCTGAAAGATAATATATTTTGTGTGCATATATGATCAGTATCTTTTGATGTTTAAATCATTGCAGACTTTGAGAATATTGTGCTAAGAGAAATAAGTCAGTCAGGAAAAGCTAAGTACCATATGATTTCACTCATGTGTGGGATATAAAACTGAAACTTGTGGACACAGACAGCAGCGTGGTGGTTACCAGAGGAAAGGGGGTAGGGAAGTGACGAGGGGCGGAGGAGGCCGAATATATGGTGACAGAAGATGGTTTGACTTTAAGGGGTGGGCACATGGTGCAATAGACAGATCACGTATCACAGAAATGTGCACTTGAAACCTACGTGGTCCTATTAACCAATGTCACCCCAATACATTTAATTTAAAAATTTTAAAAATAATTGTTACATATAAAGGAAATAGTGTAGTAATGCACAGTTACAGAGACAAATATTGGGGGAATAGTTAGAGACAGATGTAACTGTGCAGTGGTCAAACAGGCAACCTCCCAAAGAAAAGGCTCTCTTTCATTTAAAGTTTCTTGGCATCGAGCAAGGGATGTAGAAAATGGAATTTTATGTGTAGGGGGTGGGTAATAGTATTACATGATGTCGAAGTTCTTTACAACATTAAAATTCTGCAACTTAATGATTTTGAAAAAAATTAGAGCCTATTGTGTATCTTTGTGGAGCTCTCCCAGTCACCATTTGAAGACAGTAGTGATCCTTCATTTTTACCTGCTGATTTTCTGTTTCTGAATGGTTTGAGATATTAAGTCAGACTCTGACACCATAAGCCACCTCCCAGTACTCTATATCTTGTACTTACCTTTGTACTTTGCAGACTTAATATGCATTGTGCATAATAATTAAAGCATAAAATAATCTCAACAAATCTGTTCCATACTGAAGTTATGCAAAGAATGTTTATTAAAATAATCATTCTCCCTGAAGTAAAAAACAAAAGCAAAACCAATAAACTTCTACACCAAATGCTTATAATGAATTGTGGTATAGCTAACATAAGTGTGCCAGCCAAAGGTATCATTATATTTATAAGCATTAAGCCACCTTTAGATCTGAAGTGCATGCAATTTTTTTTGCATTTACTATTGGCCTTTTATCATTTCTCGAGTTTATTTAAAACTTGATTTTAACACAATGAAAGAGGCTTGGTGTGTTTCATCACCTTAGAATGATGTGCTCAAGAACAGTGTATTTAAGTATTTGTTTTGCAGAAGAATGAATGAAGTGACCTACATTTATAAACCTTTTCTCTGCACTATGACTTCTTTCCTATGACTTGTAAACATACTAAATTCTCTGTGATCACAAATCCAAGCCTTTTAGACTTTTTCCCACTTCTAGCTATCCCATCTTTATTTTCTTCTCCACTAAGCTTCTTGGAAAAACACTCTGCCTACACTGTCTAAACATATCCTTCCAGGTACTCTTCATTCCACTGTAGCCCAATTTCTGTCCACCTCACTTCACAGAAGCTGCTGTAGCAGAAGCCAACAGTGACTTCATAAGTCAAAGGGCCTCTTCGATCTGATTTTCTTTCCTCTCAGTGTCATCAACCCTGACTGTCTTGCAGGTAATTTTCTGTCCTCTCATACTCCATGCCGTTTTGCTATTGCTCATGCTGTTTCTTTGTCTTGCATGACTTTCCATCTGTTTTTTTTTTTTCCTATTTGTTTAATTCTTACTGTCCTTGAAGACTCTGTAGGTTATCATTTCTCAAAAGGTTCCTCTCACAGTCTTTGGTGTACTTGGTGTCCAATTCCATGGTTCCATTGTCCCCTAAGCATATGTCTCCCATGAGTTGACCACGTTGTACTGAAATTATCTGTTTATATATATCACAGAGGGCGAAGGCCTCAAAAACTAGTCACTTAGCACACTGCATGGCGCACACTAAGCACTCGGTAAGTGCTTGTGGAACCAAATTGAACTCTAACTTTTTGACAGCTTGTCCTCCTTTTGCTGTCTTGCTTTTTCTTCCTTTGGTCCCAAACATTGGGGTTTAGTAGCATCTGGTTCTTCATCTTCTTTTCTTCATCTGCTTATATGTCCTTTTAATCTTCATGCAGTTGGATATGAGTATTACTAATTAAACCAAGGCTCCTAACCCTTCTGTGTCTGACCTTCCTGCTGAGAACCAACTTGTTGTTAGATGTCTTCAGAAAGTTTAGATTGACATGCACTGAACTCACCATCTCCACTCTCCCCTGCAACACATTTTTCTTTTTAAATGTATTCTGTAGTTTTGTTAATATCACCTGTATCCACTCCGGCCCCCAAACTAAGAATCTGGTATTGATTCTAACTTTATTATCTTAACATATCATACTCTATTGGTCATTACATGCTGTTGAATCTACATTTTAATACCTATCAGAAATGTTCTCTTTTTTTCATCCCTCCCTCCATATGTTTAAGGCTGATATTAAGCTGCTACGCACAAGTATGTTATGTTAATTGGTGTTCATTCCATGTTTGGGCATCTGATCTGATTTGTGTGTTCTTGATTATTATCAGATAATTGGTCTAGAGTACTTTCTAACAAATGCCTCTACCTTTAAGGTCACCCCCTCCTAGGCCATTTCTACCCTAACTCCAGTTTCTTAGCTCTCCTCATGTACAATTGTCTGTCCAAAATCCAAAGAACCACATAGAACTCTGTTACTTAAAATCTTTCAGAGGGTTGAGTTCTGCTTGCAGGAAGATAGATAGATGGTGATGACATAAATTTCCTTATTCATTCCTCAAGTAGAACCAAACATCTCAGGCATTATGTCTAAAACAAATAGAAGAAGACCAAAACATGGAGTGAAGAAGGAAAACTGACTTTAGGGACCTTGGGGGCCAATGAAAAGCATGGCAATGAGACCCTGGGTTTTATTTTTCCTCATTTATCCTTGATTTGTTACTGAAGAAGCTGACAACCTAGAAATGCCAACAAATACAACCAAAAGTAAACATTAAAAACCCTTTATCTTTTAAGCGAAAGGAGTAGAAAGGGGGAAGCCTAAGCAAGACATAACTTTTAGATCATTCATCTCCAAACAAATACCACAAAAAATCCATGGACGTACTCCCAGTCCCAAAGGTCAAGTTGGTAGATTTCCACAATTGTGGAAATTGTCAGGCAGTAAGGAGACACCATAACCCCCATCTTCCCACAAGGGTTGTGGCAGAGCAGGTGGACTAGGGAGCCGAGACTTTCATCCCTGTTAGGTGATACTGAGGACACCTGGAATCTGTAGCTACAGTAGAGCCCATATAAGGAGTTGGATTTATATGCCCACTCATCAGTAATGACACACCCTTCCAACTCCCCACTGGGGTAGTGTCAGTAGAGGCCCAGTAGATAGTTAGTGTTTTCACTGTTGACAACAAGGCCACCTATTCCTTCCTTGTGGTGTCAGTAGAGGCCATCTGGAGAGCAGTAATAAGACACTCCTACCTCACCCAGCCAGGGAGGTATCAGTTGGAGCTGGAACCCACCCAGCAGTAATGAGGAACATCCTTCCAATTGGGCATCAATGGAGGCCAAACAAGGAACCTGTTTTTTTTTTTCTATATCTCTTTCTTGGTAGAGTACAATAAAAGTAAATCATCTGAAACAGAAGACTTAAATATGAGACCATCTCATAATATAATACACAAAATGGCTAAGATTTGATGAAAAACATTACCCCTCATACCAAGAACTAGAAAAATTTCAAGCTGCCTGAGAAAAGGCAATTGATAGATGCCAACACTGAGATGACAAAGATGTTAGATTTATCTGACAAAAATGTTAAAGCAGCCATGTTAACAACTCTTCAACAATTTGTCATGAATGTTCTTGAAACAAAGGAAGAAATAGAAAGTCTCACCAAGGATAGAGAAGCTCTAAAGAAAACCATATGGAAATTTAAAAAATGAAAATTACAGTGACCCAAATAAAATCTCATCAATAGGCTCAGTAACAGAATGGAAGGAATAGAAGAAAGAACAATGAACTGGAAGGTGGGTTAACAGAAATTACCCAATCTAAACAATCGAAAGAAAACAGACTATAAAGAAAATTTTACAGAGCCTCAGGGATATGTGGAATGATAAAAAAATCTAACATTTGTGACACAAGAGTCATGAAAAGAGGGGAGAAAGGGGGTGGGGCTGAAAAAATACTAAAAAATAATGAAAAACTTCTGAAACTTCTCAGCTTCTTAAATTTGGCCAAAGACATAGTCAGGCTACAGAGGATCTTTCCATTCAAGAAACTAAGTAAACCCCCAAGTAGGATTAATCTAAAAAAATCCATATGCACCAAAAAAGTCATAATTAAACTTCTGAAAACTAAAGACAAGTGAAATAAACTTGCCCTGGCTGGTGTGGCTCTGGATTGAGTGCGGGCCTGTGAACCAAAGGGTCACTTTTTCGATTCCCAGTCAGGGCACAGGCCTGGGTTGTGGACCAGGTCCCCAGTGGGGGCACTTGAAAGGTAATCACACATTGATGTTTCTTTCCCTCTCCTTCTCCCTCCCTTTACCTCTCTAAAAATAAATAAAATCTTTAAAAAACTAATCTTGAAAATAGAAAGTGAGAAAGGATACCTTATCTGTTAAGAGGAAAAAAACATTTGTGAGAGAATTTTTCATTGGAAACTAGGGAGCTCAGAGGCAAGTGACATATCTTTCAAATGTAGTAGGAAAAGAACTGTCAATTCAGAATCTTATATCTAGCCAAATTATTCTTCAGGGATGTGGAAGATGTAAAGATATTCTCAAGATGAAGAAAAACTTAGAGAATATGTCACTAGTAGGCCTCCAATAATAGAACGGGCGTTGGCTAATACTTGAGGGTGAAAGCCTAACACTTCCCCCTGTGTCTGAGAATGGGGCCAGGATGTCTGCTCAGCACTCTTTTCCACATATTTCTAGATGTTCTAGCCAGTTTGACAAAGCAATGTGTAGAAACAAAAATTTATCAAAAAGAAAGAAATAAAATTGTCTCTATTTGCAGATAAGCATAATAACCTATGTAGAACATGATGGAACATGTAAAAGTCCTATAGTAAATTAGTTCACCCAGATCTCAGGATACAAGATAAACACACACACTGCAATTGTATTTCTATATATATACTAGCAATAAACTGTGGCTAAAAATGGGCAACATGAGGGATTTTTGTGGAAATGGAATTGTTTTGTAGGTCGACTATATCAATATCCTAATTATGATATTGAACTATAGTTTTGCAAGATGTTACCACAGAGAAAAACTGGGTAAAGGAGGGGTGTACAGTACAGCCTACAGAATGCAGTCAATAATATTGTAATGACTATGCATGAGGCCATTGGGTACTGGAACTATCAGGGGAACACTTTGTAAATTGCCTAACCACTATGTTGTGCACCTGCAACTAATACAGAATTATATTGAATGTAAACTGTAATTGACAAATAAAAACTTTTCAAAAACTGGTAAAGGGTACATGATTTATCAGTGTTATTTCTTACAATTGCCTGTAAATTGATGATTGCCTCATATAGAACATTTAATTAAGAAATAAAAATCCTTCAAAGAATTCCTGTCTCTTAAGGAACATAATTCAAAATCATTTGAATTATGATACAAATGATCCAAAGTCTCCTGCGTCTTGCCCACATTTAACATTTTGTCTCTGGCTCCTGGTCTCTGACTCAGCTTCCAAACCTAACGTCCCTGTCATTCTGGCACTTAATGAACAGAACTGCCAGTGATTAAATTGTTCCTGCTACTAAAATTCCACTTCTGTTCTAATCACAAAGCAGAGTGGTCTTTTTTCTTAAGGGGCCAAGTTAAATTTGCTTCCTCTCTGATACTTTCTTTGCTTTCCTCAGGCTGATTGAAGTGTTCTTTATACTTCCATTATACCATCTAGACTCCTCTTGTCTTGCACAGACAGTGCCGAGATACTGTGAAATGGTTGAGAGCAGACAATGGTTGTAATTTGTGCGCCCCCCAGTGCTTGTCACAGTGCTTTCTAGGAGGTAGATAAAATTGGTTGTGTAAATGAACCATTCCTAAGAGGGTTAATTGACAACTTGAACATGCAAAATGGAAGAGGAAAATGTGCCTAATTATTTAATTAAAACAAAACAAAACTAAAAGTTCTAACTCGTCACTAGGCCAGCAAGGGGAAAAAAATATTCTCCACAAAATAACCGTCCCCCTTGTGCCCCAATTATAGGTGGATTACAAAATTAACATTCATTAATATTTTATTTTAGTATTATAGTATTTATTATTTAGGAAGCTAAGGCTTCGATCAAGTAATAAAAATTACATTCTTTATATAGTGAAAGAATAATTTAACAAATCACTCATGTTTTTCATATTATCTTTTCTAAAGAGAAATAAAATTATATACATCTCAGTGTGATCAAAGTTTTATTTTCATATTATAAATTATAACATTTTAACCTATAATGTGAGGTCAATGGTAAACTGGTGTCTATAATTATATTTTTTTCTTAATGATGAACTTTGAATCACTTAACAAAAGTTGATGTTCTGAAGTGCTAGGAGATTAGCATTTCATTTATGTGTTAAAACCACCTGGAGTGCAACATAAGTTAATAAAATATATCTCTTATTGAATGTAAATGGATGATGGCATATTATAAATAAATAAGGAATGAATCTTTTTCCTCTGTAAAGGTAAAATACTTACATTCTGTAATTTCATACAAATCTGTAACTTGAAAAAAACTTGGAAGATGGTTGTAACGAAGTTGGATATTCAGTTTAACTTCTAGATACACAAGAGGTAGCCACTTAAAACAATCTGCGTTTCAACATGAAAGCATACAATGGATATTTAAATAAGTTTTTTCCCTTCCCTAAGAGGACATATGTCTCTACATCTGCATGGTGAAAAAATATTGGAAATCTTAATTGTCTGCTTTGTCTTTAGCTTCCTGATAATTTTACCAGATATTGAGCATATTTCTATCTCTCTTTGTTAAAACAAACAATAACAGTTTTTTAAAAGCACAAACATCTTTGATTCCCTTCTCCCCTGTAGTTACAACTCTCACTCCCGCGGACTTGCCTGCACCCAGTAGCTCCGTTTCTAATGCGAAGCTCTGCAGTCCCCTTCGATTGGCGTCTCTCACAATCAGTCCATAATGACAACCTTTGCTGGTATCCCCAGTGAGCTCTATTTTTCCAAAGCCATGAACATTTTCAGACCTTTCATATACACTTGGCTTCTCCACCTTCGAAAGTTGACCATTTTCTCCCTCTTAATCACTCACTTCCCTTCTAAGAAGACACACCAGGATCCTATTTTTCTGAAGTTATTCTTAATGCTCATTCCTGCTATGAGAATGTGCACGTTTGTTGCCTGAAATGTATTCCTCTTATCTTTTAGATCTCAGCTCAATGTCACTTTCTCAAGGAAGCCCTCCTTGACCTCTGTGACCAGGGCAAATATCCTAATAGTGTCTCATAGTGTCTCTTAAGCACCTTGGCTTTTTCCTTATTACTTCTATCACTGTTCCAGTTGCACATTTGTTTGTAGGATCCCTGGTTTGCTTATTTGTCCCTCCCTGCTCTGAACTCTGCAAGGAAAGGAAACAGCTTAACTTTTGCTCAGTGTTAATTATCAGCCCCTATCCTTGTTCTTGATTTTGATGTAAAGACTTTACAATAAAAGTAGCTTAATTTTCTCTTTACCAGAGAACTTTAAGAACAACTTAAATAATAGGTTATATATATTTTTATAAGCAAAGATTTACTTTTATTCATTGAACTGGACATATTTAAAATACGCAATTCTGAAAGCCAAACTGGACTGACCGATTAAAATATGCAAACCAATTATAAATAATTCAGTCCTTTTTTTGAGGGGAAGAAAACAAACAATATCTTTTCAGAAATTTGCTTTATTAATAGAGCACCAATTCCAGCAATTCTAACTCCAGCAGCACGTGGACAGGACATATTGGCACTGTGGTTTTGACAAAGAGGAGGAATGCAACAAAACTTTAATATAGGAACTTTAATGTCTAAACAAATTTGGGAAAGTGGTGGGTTTGTGTGGGCACTTGTGTGTGTTGGTAAATAGTGGTCATACACAGATATGCCTCCTGGCTTCTCTGTTCGATTTTGTGTTTGCCTCCTTTTTCAATAAGCCTGTCAAATGCAGAGTCAAAATGTAACATGTCAGGGGTGAACAAATCCTCCTGGGCCCTGCCTTTCTCCTTATCTTCACTTGGTTACCAATGTACAAATGTGTACCTTGTACACATGTTTCAATTTCATAAGACTGGAACCCAGGCTCCCATAATGGCAATGGTGTGGTGAGCAAAAAATAAATAAAAGAAATTCAACTTACTTGCCCAACTTCTCCTAACCGTAGCCCCTTATGATCTTTTCTTTTTATTTCTGAGGCATCCATTATATTGTCCTCTCTTTTATCTCTGATATTATTTATTTGAGGCTTTTCTCTTCTTTACTAGTTAGTCTAGGTAATGGTTTAAAGATTTTATTTTCTTATAAAACAACTCACGTTTAATTTTTTCCATTGGTTTTCTATTCCCTGATTTATTTCTAATCTAACATTTTTTATTTTCTTCCCTCTGCTAACTTTGGTCTTAGTTTTTCTAGTTCCTTGAGGTGTAAAATTAGTTCATTTATTTGAGATAATTTTTTAATGCTAGCATTTATTGCTATAACCTTTCCTTTTAGTATTGCTTTTGTTGTATCCCCTAGTTCTGGTATGTTGTATTTTCATTTTTGTCCATCTTGAGATACTTTTAAAATTCCCCTGTGATTTCCTTATTGACCCAATAGTTTTTAAAGAGTGTGTTCATTTTCACATGCATATGAATTTTTCTGTTTTCTTACTATTACTGATTTCTTGTTTAATTCCATGTGGTCAGAAGAGATAGTTGGAATTATTTCTATTTTCTGAAATTTAAGACTTGTTTTGTAATCTAACATGTAATCTATCTTGGAAAATGTCTTATATGCTCTTGAGAAGAATGTATATTTTTCTGATTTTTCTACTGTTGGCTGGAAAGATATTGGCCAAAATGTACAAAGTTTCCGTTATTCCAGGTGAATAAATTATGGAGATCTAATTTTGGTAATGTGATATAGTTAACAATAGTGTATCATATACTTGAAATTTTCAAAGAGGGTAGTTTGTAAGTGTTCTCACCACACACAAAAAAGGAAAAAAAAACCCAGTAATTATGTGGTGATGAATGCATTAATTAACTTGATTGTGGTGATTATTTGACAAGGTACATATATCAGCAAATACACCTAAATACAGCCAATTACACCTAAATACACCTAATTTTTATTTGTTCATTATTCCTCAGTAAGAGCCAGAGTAGAAATGATGTAACACTGCTTGTATATGAAAATAACACAAAAAGAAAATAGATTTTATGTTAAATTTAAAAAAGAAATCAGCTTACTCTTGTTTGGCTAAGTTATTACCTAGAATGAAATGAACTAGTTGCTGGTCACCTTCAGTCTAGCTTGACATCGAGTCATGAACTGGTTGGCATACTGATCTCAATATGGTAGATGTTGTTTCTATGTAATAATAATCTCTTTGAAAGTCCTCAAGGAAGGAAAGTGTGCTCTCATTTTATTAATACATTTGTTTGCATTTCACAAATCGCTAACTGCATAGCAGCAAACCATTTTAATAATCTCTTCAGAGTGTGCTGACTAGATTAACTAGGGCAGATGGCTGTCTGTTAATAATTCAACAATTACCTTTGAAGGCATGTACTACAGCCTGCCTTCTTGGGCAATAAATTAGCTAAAGGAAGTAGAAGATTTGAGGTCCTGAATTGTGGTGTAGGAGTATAGTCACTGGACTGGAAATATGAATACTCATGTTATTTATCTTGCTTTGCCTTTACCTCCCTATATAGCCTTAGGCAAACCAACTCAGCCTCTTCTGGAATTCATTTCTTCACTGGAAACCAGAGCGGTGTCACATGCTCTCCCAGTTCTGTAATTCTGTGAATCTGCTCCGAGTTCGTTGTTCTTTTCCTAGAATAAATATATTATTTGATAACATGCTTTAATTTTTTAACTCCAGAATTTCTTCCAGTTTCCTTTCATAGTGACTGCAGCTGACTCTTCAAATGCATTTAGTGAAGAAAGTTTTCTTTCTAATTAGTGAAAAAAGTTAATGTCTGAGAGGAAGAATAGCCTTTAAGACTTCTGTGCTGTGATTGCTGAAATGTCTACATGTTGCTTGGCCTCAGACAAGGTACTTAATTGCTCTCAAGCTCAGTTTTCTCATTTATAAATATCAATATTAATTGTACTTGTCTTATGTGGCATTAAATTGGTTAATCCATAAAGTCCCTTAGAATAGTTGCAAGAATATTATAATACAATAAATACTATTACACATGGTTATTTAAAAGTGTGAATTTATCTTTTTAAGAATAAAATTCTACAATATAAACCATTCATTCCCATGTGATCCAGTCACTGTAAAGTTTGAACTTTCAGGTACTTGACATTTCTTCTTTCAAAGTCTGTTTGTCCTCACGACTCAGAAGCAGCCGTAACAACACTGTAGAGGCTCCCTTCGGAGCCCATTAATTCTTTTTTAAGCACCAGGCAAAGGAATTGGCACACAGGGATGTGTTGATCTTGCTACTACCAACTTGGAAGAATTTGAAGCAGCAAATGTGGAAAATAACTTGGTGGACTTTTCCCTCAAGAATCTGTTCCTTTACAGTAGAACTTGTGAATGAAATAAGAGTGGTCTTATATAACACAATATATTTCCTAGTTCACCATTATCCAAACATTTCTAACTATTTATTTATTTATTTATTTCCTCATTCAAGGAGGATGTGTTTTATTAATTTAAGAGATAGACAGAGACAGAGAGAGAAAGGCATCGATTGGTTGCCTTCCATTGTGCTCTGACCTGGGATGGAAACAGCACCCTTTTTTAATGTGTGTGTGGTGCTGCAACCATCTGAGCCTCCCAGTCTGGGCTCACTTTTGTTTTTTGATGGGCTCTATCATTTAGAGTTTTTATACTGTGTATGTATACACACATATATATTTTGACCCAGCATTTCCACTTCTAAGAATATATCCAAAGAAAACAAAAACACTAATTCCGTAGAACATAAACACCCCCATGTTCATGGCGGCCAAGACACAGAAGCAGCCTGAATGGCAATCAGTACATGAGTGGATAAAACAACTATGGGACATTTACACAGTAGAACACTACTTGGCTGTAACAAAGAAGAAAATTTTACCCTTTGTGATAATATGGATAGGCCTGGAGAACATTATGCTAAGTGAACTCAGCCAACCAGAGAAAGACAAATATAACCCTGTCTTTTCTCTCCTTATAAATGATTAGTGTAAAAATGAGCTCTACTCTCCTTTATTGAATAGGAATCAAATAAGATAATGTATGTGACATTAGTTTGAACTCTTCGAAGAAATATATATGTGTATATATATTAAAATATGACAGCATTATTTATACACATATATTTTATACATCTTTGCAGGATATGAGTAATTAATATCATTTTATGTTCATGGACATTACTTTAAACCATTCCTAGGCATGCAAATCTCATGTTTCAGACTACTGAGGATAAAGACTGCTTCCACATTGTGTTTGTATTGGACGCTCTTGTTAAATTATCCCCGCTGTATCTTCAACGTGTATGTCATCCACTTCTGTGGATGCTGCTGCGGGTGCTGCGCCAGTTCTGTCATCTCCGTGACGTCATCCTACAGTGTATTTTCCACACACAGGCCCTTGGAATTCTTTGCCGTTCCCAGGCTTCATTGTAACCACGTAATTTTATCTGTATTGTAGTCGTTTTGCAATATCACTCATGGTAACCTGTTTTGTTTAATTTGATTATCTGTTTTTTAAGGACAGAGGTTTGCTTCTTTCAAGCAGACGGACATGTTACTTCATTTTAAGACTAGTAGTCACAGTGTTCCTAACTAGTAAACTCAGTGGGCGCATATGATAGTCCTTTGTTGTCCCCTTTGTGCAGTGGAAAATGATTTTTTTTTTAAATCTAGTGTATCAGCAATGTCCTTTTCTGTATGTATAAAATGAGAAAAAATGATGACTCAGTTTTTCCTCTCATTCAGGCTATATAATGTGATCTTCTCAACTGGGGAAGATTGTAAAGCTGATGCCAGCATTTTTTAGATTTCTCTTTCACACGACCAGTTGTTCAAAGATACCTACCTCTTAGTTTATTTTTATCTACATGTGCCTGTGTTTTATGTTGCAGCAAGCAAGTTCACCTATTGTCATAGCTCCATCAGAAATATTTATTGGTGCCTGTTGTAGCTCAACATCTTGCTAGGGCTGATATGGAAACAGAATAAATATCAGATGCACTCCTTGCACTGAAAATGCAGACAATATATCTAATAATTAAGATCAATGTAGAAGATAGAAAGCAAACAAATCAAGACTAAGAGATTTTTTTACTCTGTATAGAATATATTTTAAAAATTCAGAAACTACAGTGAGTCATGGCTTGTGATGAATACTGTAGATTTAATTTTTGTACCTTTCCTTGGATGCAATTTTTTGATGATGAAACTAAACGAGAATGAAATAATTTAAGTAAGTTGCTTAAGATCATACCCCTTGTAAATGGCAAAGTTGGGTTGCTACCCTGGTCAAAAATATGTCCCCTAGTTCCTTAAGATTAGAAAGATTTAGGACTGTAGTAGGCAGAGGATACTTTGTGGATAAGACAGTATAAGTCATGAAAGCAGGTACTACCGATTGAACGTTAGTCAACAGTAACTCTTCTAAGCACTTGTACACAAGGTCTTAATTTTCACCACAAAGCCATAGGGTCAGCATTTTGAGTCCCTACTTATGGCTGCAGAAACTGGTGATCAGAGACAGTAAATAACTTTACAAGTGGCCCAGGAGTGATGGAGCTGGGATTTGAAACAAGGTTTTCTGGCTCCAAAGTCTGTGGTCTCTTGCTATACTTTAGGAACAAACAGTTGGGAAGCTGTTAAGTGCAAACTACATGGTCGGAACCAGTGATCTGAACAGTAAGAGGAAGGCAGGATGTTAGGGTTTCAGGTGGATATTGTAAGGTGAAGGTAAGCAGGAAGTTGAACGTAGCTGTGATGCCTTCAGCTAGGGCAACTGATATAATGGCAGTTATCAACTGAAGTGTTACATTAGGGCAGCAATTATTGTGGTGGGGCAAATAGTACTTTGATTTTGGTAACATTGATTTTAAAGGTGCTCCTCAGGCATTTGCATGATGCCAGGGACTGGGTTTGAAGCTCATAAAAACTTTCAGAATTAGAGATATAAAAGACTTCACAATTTCAGCCCACTACAGAGATGATACTGAGAGAGGTGGAGATTGAGAAAGGGACACTATGTAAGTTGGGAATGAGACGTTGGAGAGGCAGTAGGAGAATCAGAAAAGCCAGGTGCCCGGAGCCCCGGTGGAGGGGAGGCTTTTCCGAAGATGAAAGCTCAGCAGTGCTGAGTGCTGCCGAGGGAGGTCTCATCCGGCAACAACTGAAGAGAGGCTTGAACATTAGGTGTCATCAGTTACCTTTATGAGAGCGATTTTATAGAAAGGTCTATTGCATTTGCTTTGTCTTTTTAAATGGGGAAATATGGGTGTGTTTGAAGAGTGTTTTATGTAAAGCGTTCATTTGATGGTATGGAGGAGCCAGGCTTTGTACATCCTCAGGTCAAATTGCAGTGTGCATATGGAATAGCCACATGTTAGTTTCTGGGCAGAAATCTGGGATTGTAATAAAACAAGAAGCCATTTAATTTCTCTGCTTACAGCCAAGTCTCACTATTCATTATGAATAAAGAAAACCTTAATTGGTCACTTCTGCTTCAGGGTCGCAGAGTGATTGTACGTCAACATGGAGGAATTCAGAGATGAAAGCTAGACGCCATGAGCTCCCCGCTCTCTTAGTGATAAATGCTCTCTGAGATCCCTGAGACCGGTAAATACGTCAGAGCCCCTAATTGGCCCAGTGCTGGGTCTGCAGAGTTACCGGTTCCAGTGCTCTGCTTTATCTACTTGTCATCCATACTTCAGACTTCAGCATCTTTTCAGTGGGCAGGTAGACTCTTGTGACCAAGGTGGAAGCAATGGCCTATGCACTGGGAGTGGCCCCATCACGAGGTCCAATATGATCAACTCTCACAGCAGGGAAGAGCCAAAGCAAAAGGGATAGATCTGTTTTTCTTAAAGTGTTTTCAGTTTTATTGAGGTATAATTTACAAATAAAATGGTAGGATATGAAAAGAGTACACTGTGATGATTTTATACACATATGCATTTTAACAGCATTTCTCCTGTCTAGTTAATTAAAACATCAGTCATCCCATTTCTTTATATGATGATTTACTTTTGGTGAGAATATTTAAGTTCTACTCTCTGAGAAGGTTTGAATTATACAATACAGTGTTATCAACTATTTTCACCATGTTGCTCAGATCTTATTCATCTTATCAGTGAAAGTTTGTACCAAAGAGGTAGATCTAGAGTTAGAGATAAACTCGTCTTTAATTTGTAAATATCTGTGAAAGGATCTTGGCGCTGTAGCCTTGGAGAAGTCTTACCTTATCAAGTCAGGAAGCCGAAGCATGTTCTTCATTGAAGAAAGGGAAGGACTCTTGCATCGGGAATGAAAACTCTGGTATTTACTACAGGAGACAGTAAAAAGAGTGTCAAAGTAGAAAGCTTATAGAAAGTATTAATTCAAACCATGTGAAATTACTGATATTTGACAGGTTTTAATTTACAAAAGTGGTAATTTCATGTAATCAACTAGGAGGATGGAGAAGAAGACAGGTCAGTTGAGGACCTCAGCCTGACTACTGGGTTTTTGGTTTTTGAGTCTATTGGTAGCCCTTTGATGGAAGTGGGTTAAAAGGGTTGCACTAAGGAGTCATCCATCTTATAGAGAAAAAAACTAACAGATATTATGGTCTGCCTATCCATCTGCATTTTAGCATCATCCAAGTTGTTTCTTAGAGCTAAACACAGAAGAGATTTGTGTGTTTGGGTAGGCTCTCATATACCTAGAAAATCTTAGGTTATGGAATCCTTTCCAGATCTGACAATAGCTACTGACTTCTCTCACTAGGAAAATGAATATGTATTCATATAAAAAATTTCAGAATATTCATGAACTCTCCTGAAGTTCAGGTCAGGAATCTTCCATCTAAAATATTAAGATAAAATCCTCTTGAGCAGTGATGATCCACCCCCCGCCCCCATGAGAATGATAGCTTTAAAAGGTATCTGGGAAACAGAGAAAGAGCTCCTAGGCCAGGCAAAGATGTCCAAACAACACTTTTACTCAGGGCTCTAGATCCTACGATTCATGATGTGTATTATCTGTCCAGTCTTGAGTCTGGCTTATAAATCAAAGCATAAAGAATGTGAAACAATGGGGTACTTCTCCCAAATTATTTTCTCAGTGTATGCCCACCCTATAATCAAATTGCAATTATTAGTATATTTTGTTAATACTTAGATTGGTTCATTTATTTGTAACAGATAGAGAAAACCAGTGAAGGCTAGTATTCAATTCTAGGCTCATCCACTAGGGCAACAAGGCAGGAAGGTATCAGAAAATTATGTAGCATTGGGTAGTGTCTAGGGTTTAAGGACACATTGGTGTTCAATCCTGGCTGCAGATTGGAGTTATTTAGGGCACACATAAGCCAT
>PVKM010028192.1:0-18411 GCA_004027735.1 Carollia perspicillata
TTTTTAAATGCATGAAACAAAATTCAGAGGATTATATTGAAGGATAGACCTATTCTTGGGCATCCGGGGGGAGGCAGGCCACGTTCGTGGGCCCCAGGTTCAGAACTCCTGCCTTACTAAACTGATTTCACAACCTGTTTTCACAACCTGCAGTTTGGAAAATGTGGCTGTACTAGACAAAGCCCCAGCTCATTGTGTAGTAGTTAAATATTTCAGATACTTATTATCCTGTCATGGTTTTTTTTCTCTCTCTTTTCCCTCCCCTTTCCTATGCTTCCCCTTCCAGTCACACCCGTTGACGCTGCCAACCCCAACGTCCCACTCCCCACCCCACCCCACCCCACCCCCAGACATGCAGATCTTAGGGTGAATGTTTGAAATGAGAGGAGGCGGTGGACCTCTGGGCCCAGCCACTACCATCTTGCCTGCGCCCTGTGGGTCCCAGCCCCTCTGGCTTCTCCCTCAGAACAATTTTATCGGTCGTGCTCTCTGCAGGCCGGTGTTCATAGTTGTGGCTTTCTGGGTTTGCTGCCTGACATCCAATAGCCTTAGAATAACGGTGGAGCCTGCTGGTGAAACAGTCCAGAACTCTCCACCCTTAGTTTCCTGTGTCAGCGGAACTTCGGGACAAGTGTTTCCTTTTGATAGGCAGAGTCTTCACATCTTGGCACGAGGTGGTTGCTCTGTGTCACACACCAGCCCCACCCAACCCTGCGTGCAGCTGAAGCCCTAGCTGGGCTCACTGCGACCACGCTGAACAAACTGCATCCCCAACACCGAGCGGCGCGGCGAAGGGCTCCGGGGAAAAACGGAGTTGCTGCCACACTGCATTATGCAGGTGCTTTCTCCAACAGCTCGCTCCTCTGGTTTTTCACAGAACTATGCACACTTACATGAACAAAAAGGAAATGAAGGAGGAAGAAAAGCATTCATTCACTTCCTTGTTCTGACAAAGTTCTGGCATGAGAACAAGACTGCTCTAGAATGATTATAATGAACATCTTCGCTAAACCCAACACTCACAATTTCAAAAATAGAGTTTCTTGGTTTTACCCTAATGTCTAGTAGTCAATAGGCGTGTGACTACAAATTTTTTAAACATGATCTACAATTAGAAATGCAGATATACAGACTAGGGCCTCACAGGCATTCCATCCACCTGACTTCATGCAGATAAGAGGCCCCTGGAGCCCTGAGGGCAGATGGGACTTGCCCAAGGTCACACAGCCCAAATTTGTCCTCTCCTCTAGAGGCCTCCCTGGCACCTCACGCTAAGGGGATTTCTACTGTAAAATCCACACCCTAAAAATTAATTTTTTAATTCATGCCTTTTCATCTTTCCCCCAAACAAATGTTTAGTAGTTGAAAGGTGACAAAGGCAAAACTGAGCCAGAGGAAGTAAAAAGGAGTTTGATGGCAGTATTTCAAAATCTCTGTTTTTGATGAAGACAGCTTTTTTCCCTCAGATAAATGTAAGTTTTCTCCCCCCACCCCCACCCCTGGCAATGTTCTTCTAATTGTATCTGGGCCTGAACTAGGAGTTTCTTTCTGTACATTAATCACCTTACAATGCTCCCTTTTTTAGCAACAAAAATTCCCAAACATTTTTTCGATCTTCATTTTTTTAATCTTTAGTTCTTCTCCCTTATCATAATTCATGTTTCCTATCTTGTTTAATAATTATACAATTAATTATTTTCTCAGCTTCCAAATAGTTTGCTATTGTGTATGTCATAGTTTTCTTCTGAGTAAAAAAATATTTCTTATTTCCCACAATAGTGCCATTGCTTTTATTCTTCTCCCTGTTACTGGAGGTTGGGGGGCCACGGTGGATCCAGAACAAAACAATAAGACTTATGTGCAGCCACTGCAGAGCTGTCCTGAAGGTCAGTACGAACCTCTGTCATTGAGTGTGTTCATCTTGCCTGAGGTGCATACAAGGGCAGCAATCATCAAGACCATGATGCCTGATGGCTTCATGTCACAGGAGAAACCGAGGCAACCAAGGCCACAGGGCCAGCTAGTGGCAGATTCAGAACCCAACCCAAGGCCTCTGACGCCCAACACGTACTCGCCATCTTTTCCATGGCCTGGTAAGTCCCAGGAATTCTTCCCGAACTCCTTGAGTTCATCCCAAGTGAGGATTGCAGTACAACTGTGTTCATCTCAGCAGTATGGAGGAAAGGGAATGTAATGACTCCTGGCTCAGTGACAGGAATTTACGTAATAATTTACATAACTTTACTGATTAGTTTCAGCTTCTTTAACTCCAACGTTCAGCCTACCTTCGGAAGTTCTTTCACCTATCAGAATTCAGAAGCTGTCTTTACGAGGCTGCACATGATCTAGTGGTAGCCGGAAGATGGGCTCTAGCATCAAACCTGGACAAGTTATTAACCACTCTCTGCCTCAGTTTCCCTATAAATAAAATAAGGATACAGACGGTACCTGCTCGCACTATTATTACTGAGGGTTAAATGAGATAATGCATGGAAAAGGCTTGATAGTCATAATAACTCAATAAATATTAATATTACTATTCTAGCTACCAATAAGCAAATATGACTTGACAGTGTTTTAATAGAAGTGTTTAAAGAAATGTAAGGGTGATTAGTGCAACCGCAACAACTGCAGTGCAGTGGAGTGGAAATCCTCTCTAGCTGTGATTTGGGGAACCCAAGGACCAGATCCAGCTCTGCCACAAACAAACTCCATGGCCAGTGAGAAACAAGCTCATCCCTCTGGGGCCCGAGTTTTTAATCAGCAAATCTAATTCTAATCTCTAAATGGGCGAGAGCTATTCCCTGAGAAAAACAACTTCAGGAAGTCAAAAGCAATTGAAGAAACCCTATCTCACACCAGAAGAAGGTGGACCTCTGCCAAGAATTGTTGTCGTCTCCGGAGGGAGGAAGCTGGTGCCTTGGTCCACCTCCACGAGAAAACCAGTCACTGGGACATTGCTCTGAAGCATCCTGCCCAGCAGCAACCCAGGAGTAATTCTAGCCTTGCCTTCCCACGAGCCACCTGCCTGATCTCGAGAAGAGAGCAAATGAACAATGAATATCATAGCAATTAGTTTTGGCAATTAGGCAGGAAATTAGTTCTATGGCATGTAGAATGGACGAAGGAAATAAATCAGTGCTGAGAGGTGGCAGGGAAGTATGATTAGGACATCAGGTTCCAGTGACATAGGGTCGTGCACCAGGGTCTCAGCCTCCCCTTTGCCATCCCTGCCATGACAAAGGAGGCCTTTGCAAACACCTACTGGAAGGGAAGGGGCTTTCAGCTCACTGTTCTAGCTCTTTCTCAGGGTCACTTACACCTCCATTGTTCACTCCAGGCTAGTTTCTCACCAGGAATTGTTCTCACAATATTAAATAAATGGACGAGATATTCCCTGGGGATTGTCTTCTCTTAGCTGAGAGTACGTTTGGATTTTTTGTTGTTGTTGTTGCATACTAGGTTTTTTGTTTGCTTTAGAGCTTCGATAGTTTTTGTCTAAGGACACATTGATCCCACATTTTGGGGGGGTTAGAGGGAAATAATGTAAAATTGTATTATGTGGTGAAGGAAAAATCTAGTGGTGAAGGAAAAATCTGCATTTTGAAGTCACTTGGATTCCAGCTCAGCTACTTGCCAGACTCCAAGCTGTAGTTTCATCAGATCCAAAATGGGCATAATAACAGGGTTGCCAGGCATCGCTCTTCTCCAAAGACAAATTGACTTCACAGTTTAGGGGGAGGGCACATTTATATTAAACAATTACTTGTTTTATCTGAAATTCAAATGTAACTGGGCATTCCTTAGTGTGTTTGCTATATCTGATGACACTCGATAATAATAATGGCACCAACTCAGAGATTTACTGTGAAAATTAAATGAAACACTGTGTGAAAACCCCTCACAGCATTCCTTGTAAGGGAGTAGAGGCACAGCTCAAGTTACTTTATTTTCACTTGCTTCTGCCAATATCATCTGAAAGGTTAGGCTTGCACGGAGCTCATTAGCATAGAGCAATGCCAATATTGACAGGTTTTGACTCCAGACCAGGGAAAATCTTTCTAATGGGTGGCTTCAGGCAACCGGTCAGAGCTCAGGCCCAGGTGCCTTGAATAGGAGAATCCTGAAGAAGAGGGGTACCTGGACAGAACCCTCAGGTAGGTCCCTAACAACCCTGTGATTCTGAACTGGTATCTCCGAGCTGATTGTCTCATGATTAAGAAGTAATAGAACTGCTTATGAGGAGACAGAAGAGAAATTAGGAATGTGGTGGTGCACGAACCCCCGAGAGGAGCAGTTTATCTAGGGCTCAGGCCATGGTCCTTGGGGAGTATCGGGGGTGGAATTCAGCGGTAGATTTCACCCTCCACATTATTCAGGTGCTGGTCTGTGACCCACCTCATCAAAGGCACCTTCAGGCTCTGTGAGGTATGAAGCTTATACAATTGTGGGAGCTCTCTAAGAAAAAAAATGCAGATTCACAAATACGAAATTAGGCATGACGGTGAATATTACTTAGAATGAGAAAATAGATCATGACAAATTAGAGGAGCACTGGGGAATTAGGTACCTTTCTTCTGAGATCTCTTCCAGTGATTTACCAGAAGTGCTGACTAGAAACTTCTCTGATTGTGATACAACTCCTCTCTGCACCTGGAATGTGTTACACCCGGAGCTACTCAGGCATTCACAGGGCCCTTGCAAGTGAGGGGGCCTGCAGCTTACACTTGATTGCTTTCATGGCATAGCTTCTCCTGCACCTAACTAAATACTTTCATAGCTATACTTATTACACAACAATATTGTAAGAGTGTTCATGGACAACTAAACAATAGGAGTATTCTAATAATCCCACCATTTTAACCCACTGTCTGTTTCCTTTTCCGTATTCCTTTTTCAGTCTGTTCTCATGTGTGCATAATTTATGCACTCGGAATCACACTATGGCTACACTTGACATGCCATCATTTCTGTAGTGTGCTTCGTGTCTCAATCATCATGATCTTTCCAGACTGCATAGTAATGCACTTTCCTAGCATTGTTAAAAATACAAATGAGAATTTTGAAGGTGGAAACAGAATTTGAACTTGACTATGGAAAATTTCAGCCTCCATTTTTTTTTTTTTAAGAAGAGAGACACCTTAGCAGCATTGTAATCCACAAGGAAAAAAAAATCAATCAAACCAATTATTAGGTACAGGGAGATGAAGAAACTATCAGCAGGTTTGATTTCCACTTTTCAACTAATCGCTTCACTGAAGCAATTGAAAATCCAGTATGAATGACCCCTCGCATAGGGTCACTGAATAGAATAAATAGAGATTGCCACATGACTGAATACTACAGTGAACATTTCTTTTTCCTAAGGAGAATTTCCTAACAGATTATTCCAGCTGGAGTCACACCGTGTCAATCCTATAGCAATAATTTAATTATGCCAATTAGAATACAAATTATTCCACAAAACATGGTGAGGAGCCCCTCAAACTTCTGAACAAAACATTTCAATAGTGCGCAGTGGTTCTGCCTTCCTGGGTGGAAATTAGGAGTCGATTATAACATGATTCATAACTTCACGGAGCCGTTGCTGTGGGTGGACCGGTGTCACTCACTCCCCCTCCCACCCATGGTGACACCTCCTTACCTTTCACTTTCTCAGCTTCTCAGTGGGGTGCAACAGCCAAACCGCCCTGCCTGCGGAGGGTTGACTTTTCAAAACTCCAGCATAAAAATCTCGGGTGGTAAAGATGTGACAAAAGAATCAAAAGTTCCTATTTTAAATTCTTTGAGTGTCATATCAGTTGGCAAGATCAGGTTTGAAATGTTTTTTTCTGTGGTTTGGAACAAACCCCATGGCCCATTCAATTCATAAGTGAAGGTGATTACAGCTCACCACAATTCACTATGGCATATATTGAAATGGGCATAAGCTACCGAAATTATGGCTAAGGCCTTTCTAAAATGAGCCCTCACGTTAGTCGTTATGCCTCACCTTATTTGGGGGGTCCTGATGTATCAAAGGTTGTTGCAAAGGTCCCCTATGAGGCTTTAAATCTGCTTCTCTCATGCTCTCTTATTAAGTGTACGATGGGGGACCTGAGGGTATCTGAGTGAGGCCCATCTCTCTTTCAGCTGAAGGTGTCTTGGATTCTATGACGTGACCATGTCGAGCCACAGGCCCTCTCCCTGCCACAATCTATAACTTCCTCTCAGACGTTTTGCTTTTGGTGTCTTGTCACAAGAAGTAAGATTTGGGTGGTAACCACAAAGAACTGATTTCATAGTCTCCTAAGGCATTCATCTTCCTTCTGCATCTGGGACTCACCTAATGTCACAGGGAAGGGGATGATCAAAGGGCTTCTGCCTGGCAAAGACAAAAGGGTGTATGTACATTTTAAAAAAATTTTATAAAAGCCAACACTTATGTGAACCAAAAACAGGGAATGACATTCTGACCAGCCAACTTTCTCCCTGAAGCTTTTGTAAAATGAAATTTTCTTTGCTTCCTATTTTTATGCTGTCTTCTAGTGTTGCTGGCACGGGTAACAACCACACTTGGCGCTTCTGTCATGCTTTTCATCCAAAGATTTCAAAGTGCTCCACAACAGGATTTCATCCTCACCGCAGGGCAGGGAGGAAGGTCAGCTCTATTATGCCCAGTGAGCAGATGGGACGCCGGGAGGCGACGTGACATATATGCATGCCCTGCAAAGCTGCGGGGGCAGAACCAGGTGAGAGCCCAAGCTTCCTCATTCCTAACTCAGGCTGCTGCTCACTTGTCCAGGCTGATGTGGCCTCTTCTTTGAAGGGCTGATCATTAGCCTCAGCGGGGCGCATTATGAACAGCTTGTTAAGTGTTTTACTGGAAAGCCACCATGCCAAGGTGACTGACCTCAAGGAGAAACCAGAAGCCCAGATCAAAAGAGGTTCGATTTGTTTTTGAGAACTGCTTTTCAGTCTTTAAGAACTTGGACAAATAAGCCACAAAACTCAGTGCAAATCTCCTAAGTGAAAAATGACTACCAGATTTCAATACTTGAAAATATCAACATATTGGCAAGGAAGGCTAGCAACAAAAATCTTTCACTCTGCAGTTGGGGATGTAATTAGTATAGCCACTCAGAAAAACAATTTAGCAATAGGTTGTAAAATTGAACATGCATGCCTAGTTCAACCCAGTAATTCTATTCCCATGTATATACATGTATATACATACATGTGTGTATATACATGTATGCATGTATACATTTAATATATGTATTCATTAAAAATATTTTCCAGAGGTGAAAATAAATGAATTATATCTCCACACAAAATATGGATAGATCTTATAAATAGTACTTAATAGAAAAAGAAAGACTGAGAAGATGGGATAAAAGATGAATCTATTTTTGTAAAGCTCAAAAATACAAAAACTAAACATATGCTTCAAGGCAAAAACATACACAGGATAACAGTGTTTTTTCAAAAAAGCAAGGGAAAGAGAATGACAAAAGCATGGTGGTAGCTACATCTTGAGGAAGACAGAGATCTGTGGTTGGGGGTGCATTAAGGTTCTGCAGAGAAACAAAACCAATAGTGCATATATAGGAAGAGATTTATTATAAGGAATTCACTCATGTGATTATAGAGGCTGGGAAGTCCTGTGATCTGCCATCTGCAAGCTGGAGACCCAAGAAAGCCAGCGGTGTGGTTCGGTTCAAAGGCCTAAAACCAGGGACATGACAGTATAGATCCCAGTCCAAGGGCGGGAGAAGGCCAGTGTCCCAGGTCAAGTAGGCAGGCAGGAAGCAAAAGTATGAATTTTTCCTTCCTCTGCTTTTTTATTGTATTCCAGGCCGTTAGCACATTGGATGTGCCCACCCACAGTGAGGAGGGCAATTTACTTTACTGAGGCCTCCAATTCAAAGGCTAATTGCATCCAGAAACACCTTCACGGCCACACTCAGAAATATTGTTTAATCTGGGGCACCCCATGGCTCGGTCAAGGTGGCACATGAAATTAACCATCGTGAGGAACACAGAGTGGTTGGTATGCTTTAGTTCTTGGGTTGGGTGGTGATTTTGTTTTACCATTTTTTCCCAAAGTGACATAGATGGTACACGTATTCTTTTCAAATATAGCAGAATAATTTTAAGTCTGATGCGCTAAAAGATGAGTGAAAGAAAAGGTTTTTAAAGGGATGTGCAGGCCTCCCCCAAGGGTTCTCTGTGTGTGCATGTGTACAGCTTAACATGCTGCTTAAAAATCGTGAACATTGAGGGTTTTTAAGGGCCAGTATTTTAAAAACATCTATCCAACCATAGATCAGGAAAAGCATTGGAAGAAAAAAGTATGCGAAACAAAGTATGACCTTAAAAAGTTATTAGAGTTTATAAAGAGTTCATACAAATTGAGAACACATTAAGACTGAACATAAAATCTGGGGAAATATATGAACAAAATTTATAGGAAAGGTCAAATGAGAAAGCTATGAAAGAGGTTTGCACTTCATAAGTAAACAAAGAAATGCAGATTATTTAGAACTTTTTTAACCTACTCCTTTTTTTAAACTGATAACGTCGACGAAGACTGAAGAAGTACTGAGAGCTGGCAGGCGTTCACAGGGCAGGCACAAATGCTGCTGACGCACAGCGCCTCCCAGAAGCGTTCTGGAGACAGGACTCAGTAGCTTTAACTAATCCCGTAACTGTTCACCCAATAATGCCCTGGAAACCTTTCCAAAAGAAATAATTAGAAACCCAAAGATGTTCACTGCAACATTATCATTAACAGAGAAAATCAGCCTAAATACGGAACAACAAGAGAATGGTTAAGTAAAGCATCCCTAATGAAAATTATACAACCATTAGCAATGGTGTTTTCGAAAAGTATTTATTGAAATGGGAGAATGCTCGTGCTAAGTGAAAATCAGGACACAGAAGTGTTCGTACTGCACTATTTTAGTTGTAAAATATATGTATACACACACAGAGAGAAGAGCTCATGGAAAGCATCAAAAAAATCTCTGCATTATGAATTCACGTGTGGTTTTCAGTTTCTTCTTTATTTCCTTCCATTGTTTCTACCTTTTGATTTAATAATAAAATGCAAATATTTTTGAGATAATAGAAAGTACTTACACTAGAGGAGCAGGTGTTTCCTGTAACACAAACATGCGGGATCATAGAATGTCCGTTACCGGGCGATCACTCGCCCGGGTTGCCTGCACCCTCCCAGTTTCAGCAACAAGAGTGTCACATTCTGGAACCCCCTCAACCCCAGGAAAAACCAGGACAGTTGGTCATTCTACCGTTTGGCCTGAAAAACTCAGGAGCGGAACGATCTCCCAACTGTGAATCGCTCCAGTAGTCTTGATAGTCCCTTCAGTCTCCCTACAGAAGTGGCTACTTTGACCTTGCAGATTGATGAAGATGGTTGTTAAATAAGTCACATCTTAAAGAGCTTGTTGAAAGCAGAGCAGAATGCATAAATGCCAAATAGGCTGGGTAAACTACATTATACAAGCTCTGCATGTGTACGCAAATAGGTCAGAAACAAGAAGTACCTCTTGTCTTAGGAAGAGAAGCTCATTTGCCTGTCCTTTTGTGTGAGTATGTGTGAGCGAGTGCTCTGCACATTCTTTTTTTTTTTTTTTAAGAGTGGGAGTGGCAGGTGTATCATGTCACCAGAGGAAAACCGAGCTCTGGGGAATCAGCTTAGAGGGTGAATTGAACTCCCTGGAGAAGGCTAAAGCCCAGTGGAAGAACAAGGGATTCAGGTTACAACTGCTTTTACCTGTCTTCCTTACACAATCACGACAAATCCCCTCCCATGCTCAATCTCCAATAAGTTTTTCTACATCTTTGCTTAGGGAAGCATCTTGAAGATACGATGGATATGATAGAACTAGGATACAGTGTGTGCAAAGAGCAATCTCTGTGTCGCAGAGGAAAGCCATGTGTGGCAGATCGGGGTGGCAGGGGCTGTGAGATGCCTGTGTCTGTGTCAGCCTTGACATGTCCCAGCTGTGTGAGTACCTTTGGGCAGTCGCTTAGTCACTCTCTGAGCCTCAGGTTGCTCACATATAAAGTGGGGATGCTAATAGCACCTATCTTATCTCGGTGTAAGGAGTACCCATGTTTATAGATAATAAGAACACAATACTTGGAGATGGGCACATGGACGGTGTGTTAGGGAACACTCTGAAAATCAGCACCAGGTGTAGCTAAAGGGAGGAAGCAGGACTGAGCAGAGGGAGAGGTTGACTTGTGATGAAGTCCTGACAGGGCCTCAGAGGGGACCCTCCAGATCTGTCCTGAACAGGGGGAGAGGACACTTGGCCTTGATGCTCCTGCAATCAATCAGATGAAGACCCAACAGAGAAGGGGAAATGACCCTGGTATGTCAGCCCATTAGTCGCCTCTCTGGACTCCTCCAGTAGTCCTAGGGGCTGGGATCTGAAATCCATTACTGTGTTTTGCTTGCGGGAATATTTAGGCAGGTCCTTTCTTGGAGGCTTAGAGACTAACCTGATAGCTGATTTTGTCTGGAAAAGTTCCTGATGGCCTTGCTGAAACTTCCTTAGATTTCAGTGTTCCATGATGACCCCACAAAGCCTTCTGTCCCTTTCTCCTCTATTTATTATCTGATTCCTTAAAATACATGGCGCACACTGTGACGTTCTGCCCCAATCTCCCTTTGGGAATATATGTTAAAGCTTGGTATATTTTAGTTCTCTTTAATTTTATTTTAGGTTTTGAATATGTAAAACTTTGTGATTCAAAAGCAAAAATAAAAATATGAAACAAACAAGCAAAAACAAGAGCACAGTCAGAAAATTCAGATGCCCAACTTGGAAGGCAGAAAGCAGGGGAAAGGAACTGCTCTAGACCAAAAGAGACTAAAGGAACACGGCGACCAGTCGGGGCAGGGGGAACATCTATCTGCCGACAGCAAGATACAAAAGTAAATGTAGCAGAATGCTAACAGTGGTTGAGCAGGTTAAGAACATGGTATTATTCTTGGAGTCTTTCTGTGGATTTTGCAAGTTTTCAAAAATATAAATACAGAAGAAAAGTAAGGATTTTCTCCTGGTTGAATTATCCAGCACTTGGGTTCTTATTCATTTGCAAACATGTTAAAACCGAAAAGATAGCAACATGGCCTGAAGGGAACCCAATAAGTCAGACAGTTAAATTGTAGTCTAATTTCTTATAAATCAAGCAGGCATTAGTAGAGGGAGATCTCTGGGCTTTGATAGAACACCTCCTTTAATTCTCAATGAAATTCTGGACAGAGGAATTAAACACACAGTGTGGGAGCACTTGAAAGGGAAAGCAGTGATCACTGGTAGACAACAGAAGCTCACGAAGAGTAGGTCATGCAGAATACACATTTCCCAGTAGGGCACATCAAAGACACAATATAATTTACTTACTACAAAGCGTTTGAAAAAGTCAGTCGTATTGGCTGTGCTATAAAAATGGGAAAACATAAACTGGGTTATTAGCTGAGCTTTCCTTCGTGTCCTTCACTTCTTTATCCTTTCACGCATTCCTTCAGTATTAATTATGCGCCCAACACTGTGCTAGACGATTGCCCTGTCAGAATTAATGAACACATACTGTCAACTTACACTTAAAGGAAATTCAGAGTGTCACCTAGGACCAAAAGCATCCGAATCACATGTGCTGTTTAGAAACACACATTCCTGGAGTCCTATCCTGCACTTAATCAAAAATTTTGAACATGGCCCTGGCTGGTGTAGCTCAATGGATTGAGCACAGGCCTGTGAAGCAAAGGGTTGTTGGTTCAATTCCCAGTCAGGGCACATGCCTGGGTTTCAGGCCTGGTCCTCGGTAGGGTACACGTGAGAAGCAACCACACATTGATGTTTCTCTCCCACTCTTTCTCTTTCCCTTCCCCTCTCTCTAAAAATAAATAAATAAAATATTTAAAAAATTTTTTTTGAAAATGAAACTTAGAAGTCCGCATGTTTGACAAACATCCCAGATAATTCTTTTTTACATTCAAACTCTCTTTTCCCTGTCCTGAAATTGTAAATGTATTAATCAGTGAACTAGATGAATTTCAATATAAATTTTGCCTATCTAATTTGTAGATGACTAAAAGTTGAAGTAAAAACTGATAAAGCATATTACATAATCAAACTTGAAAAAGACCTTGACAAAGGAGAAGGATAGAATAAAATTAACAATGCACAACTTAATAGGGTTAAATGGTGAGTTCTGCATCTGAGTTCAAAGAGTCAACTACTTAAATATAAGGTAGGGAAGCTCTGAACAGACAGCAGGTCACTTTAAAAAGATGGAAAGTTCACTGAGAGTCAAAAATGAGGTGTTATTTCTAAAAAACTAATACAAATTTTACGATGAATTAACAGACATTGAAATTAAGGGAGGGAGGGGTGAGGTTACATCCATCATATTTTGCACTGACAGAGCACATCTATTTTTAAATATTTAAGTTACTATTTTTTAAAAAAAGACATCATCAAACTAGAATGTGTCCAAGGGAAGGCGACTAGGTGGTAAAGTGTCTTAAGCCCACATCATATGAAGAATTAATTGAGGAACAATGTTTTACATAGAAAAGTGAAGGTTCACAGGTTATAATAGCTGACTTTATGGGGTTGAAAGGCTATGGAGTTGAGAAAGCAATTAATTTTTTTTGTAGAGTTCCCCTAGAAATACCTGAGAACATTGGGGCAGTCATAGGAAAGTTATTTTTGGTTTACTCTAAGAATTAGAGGGTTCTATATATGGCACAGGCTATTCCCTTTAGAGTGAGTTCCAGCTGTACATTACAACCTCCATTAGAGATATTGATGAGAAGAATCCAATTAATCAACAAGTCAATCAAGGGAGGCCTTGCATGGACCAATAGTGATGATGGGCTGGGAACCAAGGAGTAAAGATGACAATGACAACCCTTAACTCACTTAACTCAATGGTTAAATGGTTAAATGGTTAACACCATTTAACTCAACCCTCTGTAATTGAAATATAAAACTTCTTTTTAAGGGAAAGAAGAACAAATAAGAAAGGATATCTGCATTACATAGGTGGTGCTTTCAAACAAAGATCAATTCTTTAAATTTTTATATAAATTCACCCAGAATTTCACTTTCAAGGAAATTTTTCATCCCCTATCTTTAATCCTGCCAAAGAAATTCATTCCTGGCATCTTTTAGAAGTACTGTTTTGGAACAGGCAAGAGTCATAAAGCCATGACATTTTTTTCTGCAGAAACCTGTATGAAATCAATCCTTAAGTAACAAAATTTTTATCCTCAAACTGTGTTACTCCACTGACACAGTCAGCCACACCAGTCGTGGGAACTGAACTCAATGGCAAGCAAGACATAGGCCGGCTGGTGCTCTAGGAGGCTGCATGGCACAAAACCTACGTCAAAGTAGAGATAATGGTGATTAATTGAAGGAATTAATCACCCTCCTTCGGAGAGCTTTGCATTTAATTCACAAATTTGTGTAGGCATTTGAAAGATGGAACAGAAGCAAAAGATACCCAGAAAGAAAGTGGGCTGTAGAGGCTATGGAAGACCACTGGGTATACTGAAATTATTAACAGTAAAAGCTATAACAAAGTAGAAAATGAAAGATAAAAAAGGAGTGGCGGGGAGGTGTCGGCTGGTGGCAGGATGTACTGTTGAAGAGGGCATACGGCCCTTGCTGGTGTTATCTTAAGGATGCAGGATGAAACATTCAGCTGCTGAGATGATGTCAATATATTTCACTTTGTCAGAGCCATCTTGGATTTTTTTAGCTAACTTAGTATTCCAATCTCTAACCATCGCTGTTGTGTGGCTCCTGCTATTCACTGTCTTCATTTCAACGTGAGTCCTATACAGTACTTCTCTGACTTTTCCCCTTAGCTGAAGCTAAGAAACGAGTGTGTAGTCTGGGACTTGGCCCAGGCAGCTTGTCACAAGTTCAATTTCTTTGCAGTCTCATGTTTTTATCTTTAAAATTTCATGTGACATTTGCATTTTCCTTGTTAAAAGATCTGTACTAAATTTTAAATAAAAATTAATGTTTAATCATTTGATTAAATTGAACAGCTTAGGGAGGCATGCCACATTTTTTTCTCTAATTGTTTGCCATACCTCCGGGCTGATAACTCATGTCATTCTCTGAGGTATGGCCTGCATTTGAGAAACATGCTCTTACAATAAACTTGCATTACTTGGGGGTATCAGAGTAACTGTTTCCTGAAGATTCTAACAAACGCAGTGGTTTTAGGGAGCTACAAATGTGGGTGGGTGTGCACCCCATTCCGGACCCTCTTCTGAACACAAAAGCCAGAACAGACAGCAGTCTAGATATTTTAACCACTTGATAAATCCATAACAAAATTAAATACATGCTACAGAAAAATGTAATTAAATGTTCAAACTTAAATATACTTGTAGACACTTTAATATCTTCCTGTATATTAAAAGTAAGTGTATTTTGTTTGTTTTTATTAAGTCTGTTAATTTCCCCTGCTTCACTGTGATACATTTCTTTCACTTAAACCTCAATAAAGAAATGACAGGGAGAGGGAGAAAGCTGCAGACATGAGCAATACAGAAAAACAAGATGAGAATTAGAACTCAAAATTGGTCAAAGAGTAGAGTTGCGTGTAATTGTTTCCATTATGTTTTATTTAACAATTATGTTAAAAATTAAGTGTTTTTATGTGCTGAGATGTCATGGCAGTTATTAAATGTTATTATTCAGTAAAGCTCTAATAACAATTAGATTTTTAAATTACATATTGACTCCTAGTAACCTAAAATTAAGTAATTAAGCCTAATATTAATGGTGAGGGATTATAGAAGAAGAAAAAGCCCATTATGAAACATACTTTTTATTAAAATTTTTAATCTATAAATAATATGTTTAAAAACTTATGATTTTCCAAACATTTTTCCTCATTGCTAGTGTGTACTTCCTTTAGAGACTGGTTTATACTTCCCAGGCACTATTATATCCAGTGAAAATTACTGAGAACCCACAAATGACGCACACACCAATTAAAAACTTTTATTGCCAGTAATCTGTACCCAACACATTGAGGAAAGAGCACTAAGATACGGCCCTGCTCTTCAGGGGCCCACAGCCTGGAGAGAGGGAAGGACACAGTTACAGAGCAGTGTGGTATGTGCAAGATGGGAAATGTATACAGGGCATCAAGTCAGGAGGTCCCTAGGTAGGATCTTGACAGAATATTAAGTAGGGCTTCACAATTGAATATCAGAGAGGAGGGTCCCAGGCAAAAGCATTCAGTAGGAGCAGAGGTGTGAAGCACCACACAGGGTTACAGGGACAGCTATTATTTCAGTATGAGTGGGAGAGGTTAGAGGAATGAACTGTAGCATGAGTGAGCAAAGAAACGAGGTTAAGGTTCGATTTATCATTTCTTCTCTCCATGTGACCTTAAGCAAATTACCTGACTTCTATAGGCTTCTGTTTTCTCATTTATAAAATTTCTTCTTAGAGTTATTGTGAAAATTGAAGGAGAGAAAGCAGTTTCATATTATAGACAAGGATTAGCCCTTAGCACTCAATGAAGACTAGCTGTTCATTGTATTCATGGAGTTTGACACAATTAAATACAGGACTGGGACTCCAGGATCATGACCTCATAGGACCACCTCAAGCTCACTCACTGCCATGCCAACATCTATAAATGGGGAGGTGGAGCAAAGACAGAACTCTGGTTGTGAGTGTGTGTGTGAAAGAGAGAAAGAGGGAGACCCTGGAAAGCAACAACTTCATTGCACCTGTGTCTTCCACTGGCAACTGACATCCAGGTGATTATAATACTTAGTCAACTTTCTATAATAAATCAAATATGTTAGTATATCACCTAGCCTGGATCACCATGGAGCTTGTAGGGACTGCACATGTTCTTGCTCTCTAGTCTCAGAAATCCACTGGAGTATGGCAAGTGAACATTTCTGTTTGAATGATGCCTGATAAAGTGAAATGCAATACACATTTTTAAAAAGCCACTTTAGGAGAACTTCTGGCCAAGATAGAAGCGTAGGTAGATATGCTTCTCTTCCTCGCACAATCAAAGGAGGATAAAAACCAATTTAAAACAAAAAACAACTAGAACTGCCCCAAAATCAAACTGTATGGAAGTCTGACAACCAAGGAGTTAAAGAAGAAACATTCATACAGAGTGGTAGGAGGGGTGAAGATGAGGAACCAGGTCAGAGAGGACATGTGGCAGGGTGTGGCTGGCAGACCAAGTGGTCCCACATTTGTGTGCAGATAAACCAGGAGGAACAACTGGGGAGCAAGACAGAGTGTGTAACCCAGGTTTCCAGTACTAGAAAAAGAAGGTTTCAAAACCTCTGGCTGTAAATATCTGTGGGAGTTGCAGTGGCAGGGGGAACTGCCAGTCTCACAGGACAGTTTGTTGGGGGTGCCCAGGGGATCCTAGAACATACACAAGCCCACCCATCTGGGAATCAGCACCAGAAGGGCACAGTTAACTTGTGGATAGCAGGGTAAGTGAATAAAAGTGGGAGAAAGGTGAGCAAGCAGCATTGTTCCCACTCTGACCCCTTCCTCACATACAGTACCACAACACAGTGATGTGGGGTGTCCCAGCCTGGTGAATACCTGAAGCTCCGCCCCTTACAATGTAACAGGTGTGCCAACACAAAGAAATATGGCCCAAATGTAAGAACAGATAAAAACTCAGAAAAAGAACTAAGTAATGGGGAAATAACCAACCTATTAGATGCAAAACTCAAAACACTGGTAATCAAGATGCTCACAGAAATGGTTGAGTATGGTCACAAAATAGAGGGAAAAGTGAAGGCTATGCAAAGTGAAATAAAGAAAAATACACAGGGAACCAACAGTGACAGGAAGGATAACAGGTCTCAAATCAGCTATTTGGACCAGAAAGAAGAAATAAACATTCAACCAAAACACAGTGTAGAAACAAGGATTCAAAAAAATGAGGAGAGGCAGTAATCTCTCAGGGAACTTTAAATGTTCCAACATCTAAATCATAGGGCTGCCAGAAGAAGAAGGGGAAGAGCAGGAAGTGGAAAGCTTATGTAAAAAAATAATTAAAGAAGACTTCCCATATCTGGCAAAGGAAATCAACATACAAGTACAGGAAGCTCAGAAAGTCCCAAAGAAGTTGGACCTAAGATTAAAGATAAAGAGAGCAGCAAAGATTAAAAGCAAGAGAAAAGGAGACAGTTACCTGCAAAGGAATTCTCATAAGATTATCAGCTGATTTCTCAAAAGAAACCTTGCAGGCAAGAAGCGGCTGGAAGGAAGTATTCTAAGTCTTGAAAAGCAAGGACCTATATCCAAGAGTACTCTATCCAGAAAAGCTTTCATTTAGAATGGAAGGGCAGATAAAGCGTTTCCCAGATAAGGTCAAGTTAAAGGAGTTCATCATCACCAAGCCCTTGTTATATGAAATGTTAAAGGGACTTATCTAAGAAAAAGAAGACCAAAACTATGAACAGTAAAATGATGACAAACTCAAAATTATCAACAACTGAGAAAAAAAAAAAAACGAAACCAAACACCCAACTAAGTAAACAACTATAACAGGAACTGAATCACAAGAATGGAGATCATGTGGAGGGTGTCAGTGGGGAGAGGGAGAAGGAAGAAGGGGGGAAAGGTACAAAGAATAAGAAGTACAAATGGTAGGTACAAAATAGACAGGAGGAAGTTAAGAATAGTATGGGAAATGGAGAAGCTAAAGAACTTATATGTACAACCCATGAACATGAACTAAGGAGTGGGGAATGCTAGAGGGAAGAGGGGTACAAGTGGAAGGAGATAAAAGGGAGAAAAAATGGGACAACTCTAGTAGCATAACCAATACATATACTAAAACAATCTCAACTTTATTGAGGTATAATTGGTATACAAAAAAGTTTACATAATTAATGTATACCACTTGATGAGTTTAGAGATAAATACATGAAACCATCACCACAATCTATGGCATAAACATATATCACCTTCAGAAGTTTACTTCTGCCCTCTTATATATTACTGTTTTTGTGATAAGAAGTGTTAACATAAGATCTACCCTCTTAGCAAAATTTTAAGTATATGATACAGTATTGTTAACTACTAGCTCTTCCCTATACAACTGATCTGTAGGACTTATTTGTATAACCGAGCTTTGTGCACTTTGACTAATACCTCTTCCCCCCCAGCCCCAGCCACTAACATTCCACTCTCTGCTTCATGAGATCGACTAATTCAGATTCCTCATATAACTGGTATCATGTGTTATTTGTCCTTCTGTGTCTGCCTTATTTTATTTAGCATAGTGTTCTCCAGGTTCATCCACGTTATTGAAAATGACACGATTTCCTTCTTTCCTAAGGCTGCAATCTATTTATTGCTC
>PVKM010028193.1:0-18416 GCA_004027735.1 Carollia perspicillata
GATCCCTACCTGAAAACTGCGCAGGGCAAATGTTTATTGAAGGAGACTCAGTGCACAGCAGAGCAGCGAGGAGCAAGTGTACGCGTTCAGGCGGAACTTCTGGCGTCCGCGCCCTGCAGGACTGCACATGAAACTCTCTCTTACGGGCCCATCTGGTACTAATCAACCCATTTCCTGTCTCCTGAGTGCTCGTGTACACTGTGAGCACTGTGAGCATTTATGCTTGCGTAGTGCTCTCGGCATGAGTCTGCTTTTTGAAAAAAGGGCCTCTTTCTTCCCTGTATCCCGATGGAGGTTGAGAGCAATCGATGACTTTGGGGTCCTGTTAGACCTGGGTGCAAATACCCATTCCACCCCTTACCACTGAGGTGACTGACTTCTTTCAGCTTTGCTTTTTTCCTCACAGGTGAAAGAGGGAGTTCATGTGTCTCAAGGGCTTAGCAGAGGCTTGGAATATAGTAACCACTCAAAAATAGAAACTCTACCTTGACAGCCTGCTTCATAAACAGTGGTGGTGGACAGACCAAGACGTGGTTATAAGAATGATTCTCTTTGGAATTTGGGAAAAGCTTCTGTGAGTTGTGATGACATCATTCTTTCTGGTAACATATAAACCTAGAGAAAGAGAACCCCTGTTCCACTATCCTTAGCTTATGTACACTGTATTTGAGTCCATGTAAGATAACCCAGTTCTGAAATGCCAAAACCACTTCAGCTATTTGGAACAATCTCATAATGTCTTAATTTTAAGAAATAACTAGCTCTCACTTTTAGACAAAACCAAAGAGGACATTTTAAATCAGTTCCTCTTAATAAATGAATGAAGGCAAGGTGTAAACACTATTTACCCACCAGAAAAAAATAAAAGAAACTAAAAAATGATATTTTAAGACATATCGGTCAGCAAATTAGATTATTTTCTTGAATGAAATAGATGCCTTGATTTTAGATTTCACCCCTCCTTTTTGTGTGGTTGCTTCTCTGCACCCCCTACTGGGGACCTGGCCCACAACCCAGGCATGTGCCCTGACTGGGAATCAAACCAGTGACCTTTTGGTTGGCAGGCCTGTACTCAGTCCACTGGGCCACAACAGCCAGGGTTCACCCCTCCTTTTTATATGCTCCCCCCAGTACCCTCTTCTCCCTCTAAAATGTTTCTTTCTGGACTGTGGGAGGAGCAATTAAATATTGGTGTCAGCCCTTCTTAGCCACTGAGAAGTTCAGTGCTGTGGAGGAAGGTGAGATACATTTTCCATCGACTGACATATGGCTTTTCTGAAATATTTAGTACTCATATGTGAGTATGAAGAACACACAATTGAAATTTCAATTAATGTTCAAATATTGTCTTATCCATCCTTTCCCCCCTCGGTTCTTCACAGCCAGGCCCAGGTTAGAGAGCCAGGTTCCTAAGCAGGGGTGGTCTGAGAATCACGGAGGCTCTGAGCGCAAAGATCGGAGTCCTCTGGACAGACTCTAATCATTCCCGTGACCGTTCATTCACATGTGGGGCATTATGGATTCAGAAGGCTGAAGCAAACTGTGAGCCGCCTCCAGGGCTCACGTGTCATTTTGGACAAGGTTCCATGAAGGCTCGCTCACTGATGCGTCTCCAGACGTCTGAGTTACAGAGTCTGTAGGTTAAGAGCTTCTGCCGAGGGCTTGGGCCAGTCTCATTCACAGGCCTAGCAATCAGGGCCCTGGCAGGCCACGTCCTTTGTAAAGACTCACTCTGGCCCTTTTCTGACTTTATTTCCACAATGGGGCAGAGTGACCACAGAGCAAGAAGGTGTGCCTGGTCACCCATGCAGTTCTAGGCCCATTTCTGGGGACCCGGAATCCCACTGTGAGAGCCTGTTACAGGCCCCTCCTCAGGGTTTGCTGTCTCCTGGGTATACTGTGTCACAGGCCCATGTTACCACTGGGTGGCTCTTTTTCTTCAATGCAGGTTAAGAGCTTGGATGGTTAGAGCAGGTTTCCCCATACATAAACATAAATCCCCTCCGAGTTCAGAGTGTAGATAGATAAGGTGGAAGAAAAGGAATGTAGACGGACTTTGGACCTGGGCCCTCTATTTGCACTTGTGCCCTAGGCCCAGCAAAGGGGCAGGGCCTGGCCTTTGCACATGCCATTGCTTCTTAGCTCTTTCTCCTTCTCTCTTGGCTAATTCCTACTCAACCTTCAAGCCACAGTTTGGATGTTCCTTTCCCAGAGAGGCATTCCTGGACACTCAGTCTTCTTCCTGGGTTAATCACCAGTACCCTAATGTTTACTCTTCATAGCACTTATTTGAAAGTTGAGTGACTTTTTAAAAGTGTGTTCTCTTGAAAATTATTTGTAGTTATTTGTGTAAAGTCAAGAATGTTCAATGCTATATTCTCAGCACCTGGCATGGTGCCTGGCATGTAGTGGATTCGCAATAAAAAATCTGTGGGTCCTGGTTGGGTGGTTCAGTGGGTTGGAGCATTGTCCCATGCACCAAAGGGTTGCGGGTTCAATCCCTGGTCAGGGCACATGACTAGGTTGTACGTTCCATCCCTGATTGGGGCACATACAGGAGGCAACTAATCAATGTTTCTCTCACATCAATGTTTCTCTCTCTCTCTCTTTAAAAAAAAAATCAATAAGCATATCTTTGGGTGAGGATTAAAATAAAAATTTGTGGAATGAATGGATACCACCTATGGGACCTGTATTTTCTACATTCTAAGAAATGACCCTGTTCCAGTCTTTGAAAAGGACGTTTCTTCCTTCTTAACCTGGTGGGAACTACAAGCCAACACGAAGGTATAATGGCCCTATACTGTCCATAAACTACAAGGGCATCTGGTGTAGGGGGTTCTTGGGCCCTGGCTGAGGACTTTAGGACATGCAATAAATGCTGGAAAGGTACCATGATGTAGTGTGCACAGGGCACGACGAGGCAGTAGGAGAATAAGAACATCACTTGGCACTGTGCGTCCTTCATACTGTTGACAGTGTTGGCTGACGCCGTGATGCAATCATCACAGGGATCTACTGAGTGCAAACAAAGGCAGTCCAAATCTGGCATGAAGTGTGAATATGTAGCAGAAACTTCTTATTCTCCTTAATATGGCTGACTGACCCCTGATAATATTCTGATTTCAACCCATCAGCAACTGAATTATCTCCCAGTGATTCAGCCTCCCTTATTCTGATTGGAAAAATCATTGTCCATGAGAACAAGTATTGCCAATGCAGGTGAACACTGCCTGCACGTTGTGGTACCAACCAACTGGCAGAAGTGAGGCTAACTTCTCCAGAGGTCGTGTAATAAGTTCAAGGGTTTCTGTTGTAGAATCACAGGGAGAAGGTGAGTCACCAGAGCGAGTCCACGTGCATTAACAGTTACAGGTACTATGTGTCGAGTGTTTACTCTGGGCCTGGCTCCCCGTTGAGCGTTTTGTGTTCATGTTCTCATCTAAGTTTTATGAAACCCTATGAGATGAATATTATCCCCTTTTACGAATGAGGGAAGAGAAACTCTAACATGTCATGTAGCTTGTCCAAGGTCACTAAGTAGCAAAGGCATGTTGTAAACCTATGTTTTTGATGCCAGTTGATTTTTCTTGAGTATTTAACCTCATACTACCTAGCATATAAAAACCTCTTTATGTAACAAAGAGATAACTTCTAGGCCAGTCTTAGGAACAGGAGAAAAGCTAGCCTGGGACAGTCTCCAGAGGGCACCTAATGCTGTTTCGGTCCCCACATCAGACACCGGGGGAGATGTCATCGCAACGCTGCTGTGCCCTTTATCTATCCTCCACTGTGTCAGCTCAAAGGCTGAGGCCAGGCTTGATTATCTGCTGCTGCCTGACCAGCTACCCCAACACAGTGGATCAGGTCTCTGGGTGGAGTGTGTTTAGGTGGATTGCTTCTTCAAAATTTAATGTTGTATTTTCTAAATAGGTTTTAATGTTTCCAGCTTTATTGAGGTATAAGTGACAAATAAAAATTGTATTTCAAGTGCACAACATGATTCGATCTATGCGCACACTGTGATTACCACACTCGAGCTAACTAGCATAGTCATCGCCTCGCACAGTTACCATTGTTGTGTGTGTATGGTGAAAACACTTAAGATCTACTCTCTTAGCAACTTTCACTTATGTAATCCAGTATAACTGACTATAGTCACCATGCTGTACGTTAGATCCCCCACTCCGAGGTTATTCACTGTAAAACTGGAAGTTTGCGCCCTTTGACCATTTTCCCCATTCTTTCTCAGTCCCTGGAAATGATAGCTTCTGTGAATTTGATTCGTTTAGATTCTGCATTTAAGTGATATCATAGAGTATTTGACTGTCTGTGTCTGGCTTACTTTACTTAATATACTGACTTCTAGTTTCATCCATGTTATCACAAATGGTAGGATTTCCTCCTTTCTTGTGGCTGAATAATGTTTCATTGTATATTAATACCACATTTTCTTCATTCATTCATTGACAGATGGTTAGGTTGTCTCTGTATCTTGGCTGTTATGAATGAAACTGCAATAAACATGGGAGTGCAATCACTTTTTAAGATACTGATTTTGATTCCTTTGGCTATATATCCAAAAGTTGTATTGCTGGATCATATGGTAGTTCTATCTATTAGACACTTCCATACCCTTTTTCCATAATAGCTGTGCTGATTCCTATTCCCAAGGACAGTGTACAGGAGTTCCCATTCTCCACACCCTTGCCTACACTTACCTCTTGTCTTCCTAATAAAAGCCATTCTAATGTGTGAGGTGATATCTTATTGTGGTTTTGATTTGCATTTCCCTGATGATCAAGGGTGTTGAGTACCTTTTCATATACCTGTTGGCCATTTGTATGTATTCTTTGGAAAAATATCTATTTCAATCCTTTGCCCATATTTTAAATTGGGTGTTTTTTTGCTACTGAGTTGCATGAGTTCCTTATCTATTCTGTGTTGGGAACTTCCCTGCCTGGTTTCAGAAGCTGTAACCCCCCCCATAGCTAAGGCTGAGTGAGTGACCTTCAGACCATAAGCCACTGAGGAGACAAAGCTTATCTGTCTGGCAGGAGTGTTGCTTCTGCTCCTTTTTCCATAACTGACCCCCAATGCTTGATCAGTTAGCCAACGACGGGTAAGATTCCCCAAGGGGGGATGACCTAAGATAGGCACAATCACGGGGAGGCCCCAGGGAAGGACTTGGGGGGCTATAGCAAAAGGGGGTGATGGACCCTTGCTCCTCTGAGAACAAGACAGAATGAGAACAGCCTGAGTTCTCATTCTGTCTGCGAGAAGTCTCCTAATCTCTTGGCTGCCTTACTTCCCCTGCCTGACTTAAGTCTGAAACAATGACAGAGGGTGGTGCAGCCCTGTGCTAGAAAGGGCGGGTTCCCAGGGTGATTCAGGCCTAAGAAAGAATGCATAAAATCCTGCGAAACCTGCTTCGTTTAGAATGCTCTCAATTAAATGATGAGGGTCTGAGCAGGAAATGAGTTTATTTCCCAGTTTTATAGCCCTTTAGCTATCTGACCCTGACTCAAAATAGGCCCTCTGAGTTCTTTGTATGTTATCTATTGTTTGATCCTTACTGCCTAACAATGATTAATGAGCTTTACCTGTATTCCTGTACAAATTGAACCCAATAAAAGCCCATTGAGGAAAAAGCTCTTGGCCCTTCTCCATTGAGAGATCCACCACCTTTCCTCCTCAGGCAGATCATGTCTTGGTAGAGTTATTCTCATCTGTGGTGGCCAGGGAACCCTGCAGGCAGAGCACCCCCCCCCCCCCACACACACAATTCTGGATATTAGCTCTTTACAGATACATGGTTTGTGAATGTTTTCTCCCTTTCTGTAGGTTGCCTTTTGATTCTGTTGACTGTTTCTTCTGCTGTACAGAAAATTTTTAGTTTGATGTAGTCCCATTTGTTTATTTTGCTTTTGTGGTCTGTGCTTTTGGTTTCATATCCAAAAAAGCATTACCAAGACAAATGTCAAGTAGCTTTTCTTCTAGGCGTTTAATGGTTTCAGGTCTTACAAAGTGTCAGAGTGGCTGGGTTTCTAGGAGTCACTTCCAAGAAAGAGACTTTACTCAGACAAGTGGAATCTCCACATTCCTTGGTGTCTCTTCCTTTTTTCATGTTTCCCTGTGATTTCTTATCACCCTGGCCTTCTCACTGTGGCCTGGGTTTCCCACAGCACAGTGGTTGTAGAATAGATGGACTTCTCACACAGTGTCAACTTCTCCTAGTGTGAGTGTTCCAAAGCAGGTGTTCCACGAGACCTGGAAGGAAGTTCTAAGGCTTTGTTGAACCTCTCCTTGTCAGTTCCAGAATGTCACTGTTGCCACGTTTTGTTGGTTAAATGTCACTAAGGCCAGCTAGATGGTGGATGGTATGTGCGTATAGAAATGAAGAAGCTGATGGTAACTATGGTAGCCAAGTTACTATACACGGTCTCTTAAAACCATTCCTGCTTTATCAGCACACACCCAAATGAATATTAGGAATCTTTTTCTTTTTTTTAGAGGACAGGTTAGAACAAAGTCCTCTTAGTAAGAAACTTAAAGGTAAATAACATTTAATAATCATTTGCGACCTACCAGAGCCAGAGCTAAGTGTTCCGCAAGTGCTATTTCATTTAATTCTTATAACAACTCCTGAAGTAGGTCTGCTTACTCACAGTATTATAGATGAAAAAGGTGATCCTCAAAGAAATTGAACAATTTACCCAACAGCACACAGTACATGGAATCTCTGAGATTTGAACTCAGGTCTTCTGAACCCCAAAGTTTGTGCCCTGAGTTAATACACAAATAAGGTAAGACTTTATGTGGAAGGTGAGGTCGTGGTTGGGGTTAGACAAATTTTCAGGCTGTGAGGGAGACAAGATGGGCAGCAACCTGAGTAGAGGCAGAGAAGTAGGGTCTGGCCTTTGGATTATCAAGAAGTAAGAGGACTGGAATTCAAAAGATTGGCAAGAGACAAGCTCTGGAGGCATGAAACCCAGGCAGGGGAGCCTGATCCACTAAGACAGGAAGGTCAGGCAGCCTATTCACTCCAGAGAAGCCCTTACACGCAAGACTTAAGACCTCAGTTGATGGCTTTTCTTTTCTTTTATTAAGCTTCAGAGTATGATTCAGCTTGCTCAGTTCCCAGCTAAAACTCACATTAAGAGTAGAAGAAAAGTTCACACAAATCAATGAGTAGGGTCAAACAATGGCCCCATTTCCACTTGTGCGTGTGTGTGAAAAATTCCATTTCTCCTTTTTCTGAGAAGTTGACAACACTTGGGAGAGGAGAGGGAGTTGTTAACTGGTGAGGCAATTTCTAAATCAATTCTTCATCTTTGATCCAAGTATAAGACCTCATAAGGCAGTATCCTAGGTAAACATTTCGGTAGCTGAGCTTTTGTAAAAGTTGGGGATGAAACAGGCTTGATCCATGACTTCACAATGTGAAGTTTCATACCTTGAGTAAATAAAGGACAGTGGTCAAAAACACTGGCTTCAGAGTCAAACTGACCTGCTAGCTGGGCAACCTTGGACTAGTCACTGACCTCTTGGAGCCTCACTTGGCTCAGTTAAAAACTGGAAGAAGGACAACACCTAGAGCAGGCAGTAAGGATTTAAAGAGATGGTGCATGTCAAGGTCCTGCACAGGGCCTGTCTTACAGGAAATGCTCAACGCACATTAGTTATCCGTGTTAGGTCTTAGGTTCCCAGATACTTGGTCTGACTTCAGAGTCTAGTGCTTGTCCTATGACTCAGGGCTTATGTCTTATGGAAAGGGAGCACTGCTGCAAATATTGGTTAGCCAAAAAGTCTGTATGGGTTTCTCTGTAAAATAAAACACATTTTTCACTTTCACCAATAACTTTATTGATTTGGTTATTTTGAGTATGTTGGCTATCTCCTGCTATTGGCTTCTAGAGGGTAGAAGCCAGGGGTGCTGCTAAATATCTTCCAATGCAAAAGATAGTCCCACATCAAATAATTATTTGGCCAAAATGTCAATGGTATAAGAAGCTCGCAAACCACTTTTGACATATTTGATCAGTCACAGCACCTTCTCCATACACTGCACAAATCTTTTTTTGTGTTTCAGTTGCATTTTTAGCTTTCTTGAAATGATAATACACCAAAAATGCTGCATATTTTCTTCATCTTCAATATTAAAATGGCTGCACATAATTCACGAATTTTGATGTGTTTTTTTAATGCATGTTGATATGACAGCCATCACAATATGGTCTAACAACATTGTTTTGAATGGAGTTAAAGACAAACAAGTGCTATTAGAGCTATCATACAGAAAAAACGTAATGGACTTTTTGGCCAACCTAATACTACAATTATAGTAATGAGACCCACAGTTGTCTGAAAACTGTCTCCTCATTGACCAGAAGTGGGGTGCAGGAGGAGGTGGAGTCAAAATCTCATCCTATAATGTATTAACTTAGTGATTGAAGGTATAATAGTGCCTACTTCATGGGGCTATTTTGAAAGTTAAATTACATATCACATAATGCTAGGTACCAGTTATATTGTCTCAGAGTAAACAGTCTCTTTGCATTATCTATTATAATTCATTGAAATATTTATCAAGTGGCTTCTGTGTGGCCAACACTATTCTTAGGGCTTCTTCAGGACACATGGTCCTGTGCACAGAAGATTGGCTCCTGGTAGACATGCAAGACTTGCTACCTGCCATTTCAGCAAGTGACTAAAGTGACTAAAAGTACTGATGAGGCACATTCTGTCTGTAAACCCGGGGGGGGGGGTTGTTTCTAGAGGTCCCTCTATTCTAGAGAGGATGTTCATTATTCAGGATGTCTAACACATGTGACGGCCAGAGGGAGGATCCCACTGTGGAAAAAAGCAAGAAGATGAAGCCAGGCAAACAATGCCAGATGTCATGGTAAAGAAAGATATGAGTGAGAAGTGAGGATATACAGGGAGGGAGCAAAACACAAGTCAGGTCAGGTGAAGACGGAGACCGTGGTCCAAGTGGATATGTGAGGATGACCAGCCGCATGCCCAACACTGGGGCTTTTGATGTAAAATGACTTGGTAGGACCAGATTCAAAATGATACTGGTACTTTTCCATAAATGTTGACTTCCTTTTTTAAAAAAATTAGGTCCAAGTCCAAACCTTGGAGACTGTGAAAACAGAAGTTTTAAGAAGTACAAACTGCTAGTTATAAAATAAGTCACAGATATGTGCAGCAGAGAGAATATAGTTAATAATGTTGTGAAAACTTTGAATGACGACAGATAATTATTTGATTTATTTTATTCTGGTGATCAGTTTGTAAGGTATTACATAAATATCTAATCACCATGTCGTATCCTTGAAACTAATATAATACTGTATGTCAACTATAATTAACAAGTAACTTTAGAATACCTCTCTATTTAGTAGATGAGATGCTTTCTGATTCACGAACCATTCCATAAAGACAATCTTTAATTTAATAAGTAAGTAAATTTAGAAAAAAAAAACAATTGATCACATGCCATTTTATTTTCAACTGCCTCTGCAGAACAACCAGAGTCTAAACTTGTTACTTTCAAAGCACATGAGTGGTTAGACACAATTTATGCTAAGAAGCAAGCCTCATGACATTGGAGGATTTAATTTAGATTCCAATAACAGGTGTACATTTTCACTGAAATGCCTCAAGCACTTCATTTGCTGACAGAAACTGTAAGTGGGTAATGAGGTAGCAGAGGCTGGATGATACTGGGGCTGTGTAAGGGCGATGCAGCTGGTCTGCTTTTCTCCACCTGGCTCTTGGGTCTTCCCCATTAAGCACTAAGTGGAAAAGGTGAAAATGACTGACTTTGAGATGGTCTTAAACGTTTTTTGTAAGGAAAGAAAGGAGGAGTCTTACTTCAGAGACATTACTCATGTCATGAAAGTGAAGCTTTCACCTTGAAGTGCCTGGGGAAAACCAATACTAAATTGTTTGTTAAACAAGTACTGATAGGATTAAAGGAGATGATAAATAAATGTTCAATCCACTTACTGCAGAGAAAAGAATAATCCAAACCAGGCACATGGCACCAAACAGGCAAACCTACCATTTTGTTGTCTAAGCTTTTGGCTTGTCAACCGATTAAGGCCAGTCCCTTCATATTTCAGAAAATTCATAGGACGTAACATGTTGCATCCTCACCGCCTTCCAGAAAGCCCCTCCTGGTTTCATTTGCCATCTCAGTCAGTCTCGATTCCCTCATCCATCATTATAACCACTCCCTTACAAACCCACTTAGCTCCACTGTCCATCATTCCCTTCTCCATCTTCTGCAACAACATCAGCCCAGATGAACGTCAGCTGCCTTCTCTAGGTTTATAGCAGAGCCTTATGCATGTTACCAGATAAACTCACAAATGGAGCTATTTCCACTTTAATTCACGTTGTATCTCCATGAGGTACTCAACACACTCCTGTGATCCTACTGTTTCTCCAATAGGTTGGATTTCCCATTTTCTGATGAGGCTGTTTCCTGCCATCTTCTATCTCCACATACTTCCACATTCTTTCCTCTGATGGTGATGAGCCCCCTCATGATGCACTGAGAAATCAGAAGTCACTAGGGAATACTTCGTATCTTTCAACAACCAAAAGACCAAACCAATCTCTACGTACAATCTGGAATCCTCTCCTGCTTCCCTCCGTTGGGGAAGGGAAGCAGGGGATTCCCAACAGTGGGGGATTGAGTCTCTCTTCCTCTCAAAGCCTATCCCTCCCATTGCTCCAGATTTCACCCCCTTCCTCTCCATTAGTCTCTCTCTTTCCTCTGTATTGGCTCATTTCCCTCAGCAAGCAAATATGCTCCAAAGCTCCCCTTACAAGATCAACAAATAGAAAAACCAGAAACCTTCCCTTGACCCCACATATTCTTCTAGAAACAGCCCCATTTCTCTGTTCCCTTGTATATTAACCTTCTATAAAGAGTTGTTTATACTTGCTGACCCCACTTTCTCACTTCCAGTTCACTCTTATTTATTAACAATCTGGCTTCTTCAAATTCACTCCACTGAAACTGCTCTTGTCAAGGCCTCCAGTGACTTCCGCTTTGCCAAAGCAACATCTTCACTTAATGACATTCTCAGCAGCATTCAGTACAGGAGTCTCCCCTTTTTGACATGCTATTCCCTCTTAGCTTTCATGATGCCATTGTCTTCTCGTTTGCCTTCTGCTTCATAAGCTACTCATTCTCATTGTTACTGTTGATTACTACATAGCTCATAGATCTCTGTACCTGGGGTTTGCAGGCCTCCGTCTTGACTTCCTTTTCTGTATCCCTGGAGTGAAGAGAGGGTTTTTCATCAATTCCAATGGATTTAAATACCATGTTTCTGCTAGTTGCTCCCAAGTTTATATTTTCAGCCCAAACCTTTCTTCTACACTCCACTCATATATATTCAATTTAACCTTATCATTCTTCTCCACTGGTATGCCTCACAGGCATCTTACACTTAATCCGAGCAAAATGGAAATCTTGATTTTCTGTCCCAAATCTGACTCCACCCTCACACAGTCATCGTCATGCCAACAAATTGTGTGACACTCCTCATTGCTATTCAAGCAAGAATCCTCATGGTCATATTTTCAGTCTTGCTTTTCCTTCACTTCAGATATAAAACCCACCAGCGAGTCTTATCAATATCATTTCTAAGAGTCCTCCCATCTGTCCACTACTGCCATCCATATCCACTGGTACCACCTTAGTCTAAGCCATTGTAATCTCTCACTTAGCTGACCTCATCCATTTGTACCTCTCTCCCAGCCATTTTCCATGTAGAACCCAAAAAGATCTCCTTTAAAAAGGAAATTGGCCCCCAGGGGCTTCCAATTGCACATAAAGTGAACTACAAGGCCCTGAACAATCTACTTTCAACTTTCTTTTTTTACAACCTCATCTTACAGAACTCTCCTCTTCACCTAGTCTACCAGAGCCATGCCGGTGTAAGTACCTCAAACATACCAAGCTCTTACCGGTCACATCATTTTATGTTGTTCCCTGAACTTTTGCATCACTTAGCCATTTTTCTTCCTTTAGGTTTCTGTTTAATGCTACCTCCCCAAAGAAGCCTTTCAAGGCCACTTTCCCTAAAACACATCTAGATATTTCTCTGTCCAGCCCCTTGTTCATTTCCTTGGTAAGAATAAGTAAGCAACAGAATGCCCTCCAACAATAGGGACCATATTTGTCCTGTTCGTCATTGTATGATCAGCATCTCATGTATTACCATACTCAATATTGGTTGACAGTAATACTGAGGAATATGTTTATTTACTGATAGGTAGTTACATTGGCATATTGTAGTCCTACAATTCAATTTAATTCTGACACCAACTACTCAAAGTTAGCACAGACTACGCAAGTTTAGGTCTCAGTCTATTGAGACTGCCTCAGACATCAGCCACAAATAAGGTACCTGGGCTACCTGCACTCCTGCTTGACTGACTACAAATTCAGGGGTTCCCATGACTTGCCTCAGGTTCAGTCATTCACTAGAATGACTCAGAAAACTCAGGAAAACACTTAACTTATATTTACCATTTCATTATAAAGGATACAAATGGAATTGCTACATATCGCCAACTATGGGGTCGCAGAATATAGGGGCAGGACCACCCAAACGGAAAAGATGGGAGGTGGGTACAGAGCTTCCATACCCTCCCAAGGCATGCCACTCTCCTAGCATGTCAAAGAGTTGATGTGTTCACTAACACAGAAGCTTACTGGACGTTACCTTTCAAAGCTTTTCCTGACAGCTCATTTCACAGGCATTACAGAGATCATTAATCACTGAACTCCATCCCCATCCCCACCCACTCGTCCCCCAAGGTGAAGGGGTTGGGGCCGAAAGTTCCACCCCTCTAATCACAGGTGTGGTCTTTCTGGTAACCAGCTCCCACTTTAAAGCTATCCAGGATCCTGCCTTGGTCACCTCATTAGCATAAACTCAGGTATGGTAAGAAAGGGGATTGTTAGGACTGACAAAAGACACTTCTATCCCTCAGGAAATCCCAAAGCTCTATGAGCTCTGCAGAGTGAACCTGGGACAACAACCAGATATGTATCTGTTTATTATACCACAGTAGCAAAACACTTTGGCATATTTATAGATTATACTGCTGAAGACTGACAGAAACAACTTCTAGAACACATGATACACGATAGGAGTTATGTTTAACAGCCAAGATGAAGGTACAGATGATTCTAGCATGTCTTCATGTATGCTCTTCACTATAGTATGTTTCAATAGCATGAACAATTGCCTTTTCCTGGTGTCGCTAAAGATAACCAAAGGAGATATATATTTAAGAGTAAATAACTTCTATAATTACAACAACATATTTTGAAGAAAATATTTAAGTATATTCATTGATAGAGTGGCTCCTTTGTATAATTTTTTTTAAAAAGTTTCTGGGATAATGTTACATAGATAACACCAAACAAAATTTATTCATCACATCATTCACAGGTAAGATAATACAGAGAAGTCAAATCCACAAAAGCACAAATAACTACATTGATGTGATCAATTTGAAAAAATTAAAATTTTTAAAATTGAGACTTTTTAATATAGTAGACTTTATGTCATTTTGTAATAAGTTGAAGAGAGATCACAACAGCTTTTTTTTTAAGAATTGCAGTTATAGTTGGCATTCAACATCTGGTTGGTTTCAGATGTTCATCATAGAGATTCAATAATTATATACATTATCAGATGATTACCATCTGTCCACATACAAAGTTATTACAATGTTACTGACTACATTCCCTGTGCTGTACCTTATGTCCCCATGAGTTATTTATTTCATAACTGGGAGTCTGTACTTCTTAATCCCCTTCACCTACTTTGCTCCTCAACTTCTCTCCCCTCTGGTAACTACCACTTTCTTTCCTGTATCTGTTGTCTGACTTATTTCACTTGGTATAATACCCTCTAGGTACATGTTGTTACAAGTGGCAGTATGGTATCATTGTTATGTCTGAGTGTTAGGAATAGCCCACTGTGTATGTGCATATGTGTGACATCTCCTTTATCCATTCGTGCACCAGTGGACACTTAAGTTGCTTCCCTATCTTTGATATTTTAAATAGTGCTGAAAGGAGAGAGGTACCATGCTCATAAATTAAAAGAATTAATATTGTTAAAATGGCCATACTATCCAAGGCAATATATAAATTCAATGCAATTCTCATCACAATACCAATGGCATTTTTCACAGAACTCAAAAAAGAATACCAAAACTTGTATGGAGCCACAAAAGACCCCAAGTAGTTAAAGCAATCTTGAGAAAGAATAAACCTGGAGGTATCACATTTCTTGACTTCAAATAATACTACAAAGCAATAGTGATCAAAAGAGAATAGTACTGGCACAAAAACAGACACACAGATCAATAGAACAGAGAGCCTAGAAATAAACCCATATTTGCTCAATAGATGTGGTCAACTCATCTACAGCAAAGGAGGAAAGAATGTACATTGGGGAAAAGACAATCTCTTCAATAAATGGTTTTGGAAAAACTGGACAGCTATATGCAAAAGAATGAAAGTGGATCACTACCTTTTAGCATGTACAAAAATAAATTCAAAATGGATTAAAGGCTTGAATATAAGACCTCAAACCATAAAATTCATAGAAGAAAACAAACTAAAGAGTTTTTGCACACTGAAGGAAACCATCGATAAAGCAAAAGAGCGACCTACTGAATGGGGGATTTGCAAATCATACATCTGATAAGGAGTTAATATCCAAAGCTTATAAAACACTGACAACTTTTTTTAACCACTTAGGGGTTCACTAAAAGGACTGTAGAACTTAAAGATAAAATATACATTGTTCTCTTATGAAAGTGCAAAATTTGCTGATATTTTTGGATTGATAAAGGGGCAATTAGTTTCAATTCACCTGCCAAACATTTTTGAAACATAAAAACATAGTCTATCTCTTCATCATCAAATTAACATTTTCAGTAATGTGTGGAGAGGAGACTGTTTTATCCCCCAAATTCTCTTTTTTTTGCTAGAGCATTTGGAAGATAGATATTTGGAAATGCTTCCTGATTCTGTAGTTTGGGCTGCCTATAAAAACTCTCATACCTGCGTATTTAAAATAATTAGAAACAATATATTCTTTGTATTGCTGTATCACATATCATCAGAAATTTAGCAGCTTAAAAGAATACACATCATTTATCTTATAGTTTTCCTGGGTCGAGAGTGTGGGAACAGTGTAGGGTCTACTGCCTAGGGCCTCGCAAGCTGCAGGGAAAGTCCCAGCTTGACCAATTTCATCCAGGGAAGGCTCTGCTTCCAAGTTCATCCAGGCTTTGGCAGAACTTATGTCCTTGTGACTCTGTGACTGAGCTCCCAAGTTTTTTTTTTGCAGGCTGCTGGCTGGAGGGTATCTGCAGGTCCTAGAAGCTACCCGTAAGTCCTGACAGTCCCCCACAGTTCCTTGCTATGTGGGCTTCTCCAACACACCCACTCATTTCCTCCAGACCTCAGCGGGAATCTCTCATTCCAGTGTGTTGAGAGAGTCTTACATAACAGCCATAACCATGACCGTGATGTCCAATGTTTTTGTCGTATTGTATCGACCGAAAGCAAGTCATACATTGTGCCCATTCTCAAGGCAGAAGGATTCCATGAAGAGACGGACTTCAGGAGGGGAGAGCCATTGAAGGTTATCTTAGGGTCTGACATACAGAATCTTCCAGTCACTTTGCAAATCTTCATGATGAAGAGTTGCAGTGGGCTTAGAATCCATTTGTTAAAAATATAAGAGTGCAACTAAAAGAATCACTGACTAACATCGGGGATGTGGGGATTTACATGCTAAATCATTGCAAAGACTTTGACATAATTAGTGGATGGGATTGATAAATGAGTGTCATGATTTCAAGCACAACCAAGGATGTACTTCTTTACTTTTTATCTATTTATCTTTGGGAGACATTTTTTTTTCTGCTTGACAGTCATTAAAACCAAGGATCAAACTAAGCTGAGTAACAGACTTTTGAATTGTTGACTTACAAGAACAGTGTATATTAAATTAAGAATTTAAAATATAATGAGGTTTAATTTATCACATTGTGTTTACTAATAATAGCTATGCTGGTGACATCAAATTCTGGAATTAGCAATAATAAAAATTTAAAGATGGGCCTCTTAAGAAAGAAGTCAACATACATCCCAACATACACATATTTACTTCTTAAGAAATTATATGCATGGATTATGTTATAAATATATTATGTATATTCTAAAAATATGAATCAAATAAGATACGATAAGAAACTATGTGAAAATGTGTTTTATGTATTTATAATATCATCCATGTGTACAATTTCTAAAAATAAATATGTATATGTTGGTGTGTATGTTCCCTTTTCTCTCTCTGTTTTAAATTCTCATTGGAGGATATGTTTATTGATGTTAGAGAGAGAAGGGGAGTGGGAGAGGGAGAAACATCATTTGGCAGCCTCCTGTAAGCATTTTGACTGGGATCAAACCTGCAATTTAGGTATGCACCCTGACTGGGAATTGAACCCACAACCTTTTGGTGTACAGGACAATGGTCCAACCAACTAAGCAACCAGGCCAGAACTCACTTTTTCCTTCATAAGCATGTGCCAAAAGCAAGTTTGGAACCCACAACTCAAGCCGTTCCCCTGCCCAGGGCAGCAGCCGTTAGCCACGAGGGGCTCTGGAGCACCTGAAAGGATACTGGGCTCATGTGAGACGTGCTCTAAGTGTATAAATACATTCAATATTTCTAATTTCAGCAAAAAAAAAATTATTTATATTTTCAATTACATATTTAAATGATAATACTTTGGATATTTTGGATTAAATAAAGTATATTGTCAAAATTAATTCTATCTATTTCTTTTTATTTTTTTAATATGGCAACTAAAAATTAAAATTATATAAGCAGTTTCCATTATATCTATTGGCTAGCAGTGCTCTAGCGGATTGGACAGTGTTAGAAAAAAGAAGAAAGCTGGCTAGTTGTGCTTTTTCAGCAACAATGAGATTAATCTTAGATGACTTGTAGCTAAATCCTGCCCTCACCTCAAATGATCTGCTAAGTTCCATGCTCTCGTGGCTAGTTGTTTCCTTCACTCATCACTAGTGAGTAGTGTGATATTTTAATCTCATTAATAGTTGAAGCAGATTCTAGAAAGATAATCTGATTTCCCTTCTGGAATGACCCCTCTGCCTCTTTGCCATCACCAGACAAGTTGATGCCACTTCTTCTAATAGCGCAGTAATTCTGACAGCTGGGATTAACAGTTGAGTGCCCTCAGAGAATTACCCCGATAGCGTGTGTGCAGGTAAGTGTATGCACATCCATGCAGTATAGTGAGCTCTTGGAGCAAAGGAACAGGTAAACTCTGCCAAGTACTTGAGGTATACTTTCTAAAAAAATTGGCCCTGGTTGGTGTGGCTCAGTGGACTGCGTGCCAACCTGCACACCAAAGGGTCACTGGTTCAATTCCCACTCAGGGCACATGCCTGGGTTGTGGGCCAGGTCCCCGGTGAGGGGCACATAAGAAGCAACCACACATTGATGTTTCTGTCCTTCTCTCCCTTCCTTCCCTTCTAAAAATAAATCTTTTTTAAAATTGCTTTATAATTACTTTACATTAAGCCACAGTTAAAACTGTCTTAGCTGTGATAATTTCCTTTGCAAATTGATTTAGCCAACTATTTTGTTAAAAAATATACAACCTTCCTTTTTCCTCCCGTAATAACTTCAGGAAGCAGTCTGTCACTAGAACACCATGCAGCAACCACACTGGCAAAGCAAACCTTGTCCACTTCCTTTTTGAAAAAGCCTTACCCTGGGAGCTTTTATCAGCCTGTCCTCGCTGGTATCTTCCCTGCAACTGGACTCCCTCCGAGATGCTACTAAACTCCAGAAGCCTGTGTTAATTATAGTAATTCTCCTCAGAGGAATTATAATAATGTCTACTCTTGAGAGTCTTCCTTATGTTGATGCAATGCCTACTTTTCCATTACTTCCAATTACTGGCCTTAAATCTTCCCTGTAGGGGTTTACAGAGCACACTCCTTCTTCCACAGATAATTCTAGTACTTCTTCTAAATCTTTTCTCCGGGTCACCCAGTTCCTGTAAGCATTCCTCTTGTCCACTACACAGATTTTTATCAGATGCTGTCTGTTTTCCCCAGCCATCTGCTTGCTGTTCACGTGGCCTTTGCTGGGTCCGTGCTCCTTGTATCATGGGTCCTCTTCTTATGAAGACACCAGTCCTATAGGATTGGGGCCTTATGGCCCTCATTACCTCATTTAATCTTAATAATCTTCTTAAAAGCCCTATCTCCACACACAGTCATATCGTGGACTAGGGCTTCGCCGTAGGAAGTCCGG
>PVKM010028194.1:0-18421 GCA_004027735.1 Carollia perspicillata
GCTGCCATTGAGAGATTTTGGGCAGAGTGTTGGGAGTGACAATCTGTTTAATGCAGTGGTCTAGTACTACTTAACATGCTACTATTATGCTTGCTTAGAGCTTGGGGAGGAGGTGGAGGGAGCAAACCAAATGTTTCTTCTTTTAAGATAGAGCAGATTTCCAAAGTGACTCTTACTTGCTCAGTGGAACTCAATTATCAGTCAAGGTTCCTGCACAAAATAGATGACACACTCAGATTGGGTAATTTTAAGAGCATGTAATAAAGGGGTCATTGAAAAAGATTGGGGTAGTGTACAAGGAGACCACATGGGTAATATAGGAAAAAGAGCTGGTGGAGACTCCATAACTATTCCTGTGCCCAAAGGAGTGTGAGGGGAGGCTAGAAACACAGAAGACTATAGAAAAGGGCAACGTGACAACAACATGACCTTCATTCAAGGGATTCAGAAAACGGGGGTGATCCTTCTTTGAAGAACTTTGGGGAAACATGCCCAGACTTCATTCTCTATCTTACTGGTGTTCCCACTGACCAGCACAACAAGAAGGCACAGAGCAAGGGAGCTCTTTGATAAGGTCCATTCAAGTCAACCACCTGAGGCCCAGAGCAGGGTGGATCATGGTGGATAGTGGATCTGAAGGGGTGGATGGAATCTGGCATAGCCCATCAAGAGGTATTTGTTCATATGTAATTGTCATATACATATCAACATAGAGAAATATGGACAAAATTGACTCAGGGAAAAGTTTGCAGTTGATAGCAATATTCTGGTACCTGCTGCTTTTTACTATAAACTATTCTTCTAAAGATTATTGGAGTGGCTTTTGCTGGATTACAATGTCTCCAATGATAGGTACAACAATGGACTTTGTAAAAAAGATCAAGAACAGAAACTTGGATCGTAGTTATCCATGAGTATGACTACAAGTGTACCCACGCCTTCCACCTAGTTATCTTAGGAATATTTGTACTTGAGTCATTTTACAGTCATTTATGAATATGCTCAGGTAATTTTGTATCATGGCAGGAGGAATTTAAAGTTTTTAAATAAATTTTAGCATCTAGGTAGACTCAGGATCTCTGTTTTAAAAAACAAACACTTCTGCATCATGTATAGAATTTAGAGAATGCAGGTTTGAGTCAAGAGCTATTTGAACATGAAAACATTCAAAGATAAAACACAGCAGTGTTTTAATGGCTGCTTCATCATCAAAATCTCAGAAGTAGTTGAGAATAGGGGAATGGTGTTTGTTGGGGACGAGATGAGGAATAACAATGTGAACAGCTTTTTAGGAAAAGGCCAATGGCAGGTAAATTAGGATCAGGCGGGACACATCTACTTAAAGCAAAGTTGTCTGTACTGATATCTACATCATCTCCTTCTTTATCTATAGAGGACAAGAGCAAATATTGTAAGTACTAAAAATGGTGGCATGAAAAATATAAAATGACTCAGGCAAAGGGAATGAAGGGAATTCCCATTTCTTGGGAATGAAGGGAATTTGACATCTGAGAACAAGTACGGTCACTGAATTACTATGAAATGAATAAGATTAAATTCATGCATATAAAAGCAGCTTTAGGAAGAATACATTAGATTGATCATAGATATGAAATGAAAGGAAAAGAATAAAGGGAAAATTGAGGATTTCTGGCCAAAACGGAGGTGCAGTCAGAAGCACCTCACTTCATCACACAACCAAAAGAAGGATAACAACCAATTTAAAAACAAAGAATAATCAGAACTGCCAGAAAATCATTTGCATGGAAGTCCAACAACCAAGGAGTTAAAGAAACATTCATCTGGATGGGTGGAAGGGGAGGAGACTGGCAGCTGGGGTGGAGAGGATGTGTGGCAAGGTGTGCCGAGACAAAGAAATATGGCTCAAATGAAAGAACACATCAGAACTCCAGAAAAACAACTAAGTGAGGAAGAGAAAAACAACCTGATGCAGAGTTCAAAACACTGGTAATCAAGATGTTCACAGAATTGATTGAGCTTGGTCGCAAAATGAAAGAAGAAATGGAGGTGACACAAAGTGAAATAAAGGAAAATATACAGGGAGCCAACAGTGACAGGAAGGAAACTGGGACTCAAATCAACAATTTGGAACAAAAGGAACAAACAAATATCCAACTGGAACAGAATGAAGAAACGAGAATTCCAAAAAATGAGGAGAGGCTTAGGAACCTCTGGGACAACTTTAAATGTTCCACCATTTGAATCAAAGGGGAGCCAGAAAGAGAAGAGGAAGAGCAAGAAATTGAAAACTTATTTGAACAAATAATAAAGGAGAACTTTCCCAATCTGGCAAAGAAAATAGACTTCCAGGAAGTCCGGGAAGCTCAGAGAGTCCCAAAGAAGGTGGACCCGAAGAGGAACACACCAAGGCACATCATAATTAAGTTACCCAAGATTAAAGATAAGGAGAGAATCTTAAATGCAGCAAGAGGAAAGGAGAGAGAGTTACCTACAAATGAGTGCCCATAAGGTTATCAGCTGATTTCTCAAAAGAAACCTTACAGGCAAGAAGGGGCTGGAAAGAAGTATTCAAAGTCATGAAAAGCAAGGACCTACATCCAAAATTACTCTATCCAGCAAAACTATCATTTAGAATCGAGGGGCAGAGGAAGTTCCCTCCCAGATAAGGTCAAGTTAAAGAAATTCATCATCACCAAGCCCTTATTATATGAAATGTTTAAGGGATTATGCAAGAAAAAGAAGATGATCAAAACTCTGAACAGTAAAATGACAACAAACTCACAACTATTAACAACTGAACCTAAAAAATAAAGACAAAAACTAAGCAAACAACTAGAATAGGAAGAGAATCACAGAAATGGAGATCACATGGAGGGTTATAAGTGGGGAAGGATAGGGGGAGTATGGGGGAAACAGTGCAGGGAATAAGAAGCACACTAGGTAGGCACAAAATAGACAGGGAGAGGTTAAAAATAGTATAGGAAGTGGAGAAGCCAAAGAACCCATGTGTACGACCCACGGACATGAACTACAGGGTAGGAGGGAACTGGAGGGTGGGAGGATGCAGGGAGGAGGGGGATAAAGGGGAGAAAAAAATTGGGACAACTGTAATACATAATCAATAAAAGATACTTAAAATAAACTCTTAAAAATAATAAAGGGAAGATTGAAATAATTTAGTTAAGAGATACCAAGAATAAGGAGAAAAAATAAATGTGACCAATGTAAGAAATGATGTGGAAACTGGTAAATAACATTACTAAGAATTAAGTGGTCCCGGCCAGGTGGCTCAGTTGGCTGGAGTATCATGCAGTATATCGAACGTTGCGGTCTCCATTCCCAGTCAGGGCATACACCCAGGTTGTAGGTCCGATCCCTGGTCACTGTGTGTTTCTCTCTACATTGATGTGTTTTTTTTTCTCTCTCTCCTTCATCCTCTGTCTCTAAAATCAATAAACATATCCTTGGGTGAGGATTAGAAAAGAGAATTAAATTGCATACCTGGCTCTTCTTTCTAGAAATATGTAACACATGCAATATATTTTGGAGGCGTGACTAAAGAATGGGAAATGGGAAAACTTTCACATAGAGTTGCATATCTCAACCCCTGAATGGCTCTGTGATCCAGGATCCATATAGTATTCAAAATGTCATTATTTAACTTAGCTATTAGTGTTATTCAAAATACATAACCCTAACTGTAATTGGTATTTATTGCCTCAGTATGGTGCTATGCAACTTTATATGCTTTCTGTGTTTTATGCAACTAAGGTGATTTATGTAATTTTATTTATTGAGCAGAAAACTACTTGGGAAGTTTTCTTCCAGGTGGGAATATGCTCCCTTCTCAAATATAACTGCCCAATTCTCACTCAATTTCAGGATCCAATTCAAGTCCACTGTCTCTGTGAAGCCTTTTCATAGCTGTTTACTGAACTCTATTTAGTTCTTAATCTAGAATACTTAGCGTGGACATTAATCACCCAGTGCTTCATATTACTTAACTTTTTCACTTATTTGTAGTGCCTTCTTTCTAAAAAGTTACATGTGGCAGTGAAAAGAGTTTCATCTGTTATTTTTTTATTCCAGAATAGTGTAAATAGCATTGATAGAAATAATGGATAGCTCTGACCAGTGTGGCTCAGTTGGTTGGGTGTTGTCCCACAGCAAAAAGTCATAGGTTCGATTCCCAGTCAGGGCACATGCCTAGATTATAGGTTCACCCTGGTCAGGGTGCTTGTAAGGGACAACAGATGGATGTTTCTCTCTCACATTGATGTTTCTTTCCTCTCTGTCTCTCTACCTTCCTCTCTCTCTCTCTAAAAAAAGAAAAGAAATAATTGATAGCATGTGTGTATGTGTGCTGGTCTCTCTGTTACATAATCACTGTGTAAGAATATGATCTCTGGAGTCAGCAGCCTGAAATTGGATTGAGGCTACCATTTACAAGCAGTGGGCTCAGGGCAATTTACTGAATTTTTTTGACCTTTGATTTGACCATCTCTGAAATGGAGGTTATGGCAGAATTTACAGATGCATATAGAGTGCTCATCACTCTTCATCTTGACTGGGATTTTTAATCTTATTATCTCCATTGCAAAACCATCCTTTATATATGATTCTATATTTTCACTACCATTGTTCTGGTCTTTGAATTGAGGTAGTGAATTGTGTTTAAATGCTTGTCCTTCAGAAATTTGTTTCAGAGTGGCACCTGTTAGATGAACAGTTAAAGAGATAACCTCCTTCCTCACTTAGGCCTCTCTCTGTGGGTTTTAATCCACGCTACTAGGAGAAATTGCCACTACAGCTGATGTAACATTTACTAGGCTCCTAATAGGTGCCAGTGCTGTGGAGGGGTATGTGTGTTTGTAGTATTAGGTTTTTAGTAGATGACCTAAGTCCTGGGTAACAGTTAATGGAAATGATATAAACGATCACTATCTAAATACCTAGAGAAATTTTTTTTAAAAGATTGTTTCTTTTTCAGTAAAATGTTTGAAAGTAATACAATTAAAATAAAATATTTTTTAAAAAGTCAAACTATGTCTTTTTCCAAGTGACTTTTAGCCACTTTTAAACTCAGGGAAATGAGATATTTATTTGTTTTCAAAATTTCAGTAATGAATATGTAATTTGGCTGAAAAATTCCTAGAGTAAAATTAGACCAATATAATAAAAATTAATGGAAAGTTATTCTTTTAAGGATTATAACTGAAATTAATGATATTTTTGCTTACATATATTCTGAAAGTACTGACAATTTTAAATTAATCCTTGAAATGTGGAGGCCAGGGGAAGGGAAGTACGCACCACCACCATACTGACAGGCTCACAGACCTGTGCCATGAATCTTTTCCCGAATCTGCGCTTTGCTCAGGTCAGCGTGTCACTAAAAAGTCAACCGAGCAAAACAGTAACAACAACAACAGCAGCCAACTTTTCACAGACTCCCTTATGCATGTGTCTTTCCTACCATATTAGAACTAATTGAATTCTGACATAGTACCCTGTTCCTCTCTTCTGTTTCAATTCTTGGGTATTTATATAACAATTTTGGTCATATTTTGGTAATGATGTAGATTTATGGAGGATCAAAACAGATGATTCACACAAAATCTTTTTTTTTTCTCATTTCTGGAATCCTCTTGGCGTGACTTCCAAAACTCAGCCACTAATAGAACATAAATATAGAGTGGCTATGGTTCTATTTCTAGAGAAAATTTTAGTAACTATAGTACTAAAGACCTGAAGTGGTCGGATTTTGGTACTTCAAAATCTGCAAAACATACTCATTTGCAACTTTTTAGGGTCACATTTGTTCTGTATTTATCTTGGTGCTTTGTAATAACATGGCTGGCCTTTGGCAATGCTGTTTGTATATACATTCTATATTTTTTTCTTTAAGTTTTTTTGTATTTATTTTTGGAGAGATTCATTTGGCTTTAAAGAACATTCTGGGAAATTTGGGAGTGAACAGGTATAGAGCAAATATGTGAGAATTCTAGATGTTGCTTTTGTTAACTTGCTGACAAAAACTCAGTACTTATCTCTCCAAAACTTGCTGTCTGATAATGTTCCCTAGAAACATGGTACTAAAATTAGAACTAGATTTCATTGTGATATTCTTGCAATGGAAATAGAAATCTTTTATTTTTAAGAGAAAAGGCCATCTGCCCCAGCTTGTAAAATAATGCAGAAAAAAAGATTACGTCAACCTGAATATGTAAGTTCAAATTTACCATTTAAAACTGTTTATTTTCAACTTTTAAAAAGTCCTCACTCAAGGATATGTTTACTGATTTTTAGAGAGAGAGAAACCACCCCGTCAGGTTTATTTTCAACTTTTTATCTAAACTTGCAAATGACCAATACACAGTCTCCTTCATGTTTGGAACAGGAAACCAATTCACTTTTTTTTTTTAAACTGACATTTATAATCCTTTCAACATTCACCAACTTTGTCCTGAGGGCCAGATCTTTGTTAAGTCCCAGGGATTCAGTAGTGGGCAGAACAAATGCAGACTCTGTTCTGGCTTCTGAATCTTACAAAAGAGAGGCCCACATTTTCTTCACATCTTGTTTATCTGGCAATGCAATTTACACATTAATTACATGTAACTGAGTTTTTGATATATGTATACATACATTCTTAATTGTATCACATAAATGATGAATCAAGCATGTAGTGAAAAAATGTTATGCTTAGTTTTTTTATTGAGATATAATTGACACATGACACTATATTAGTTTTAGGTGTAAAATATAATGATTCAATATTGGCATATATTGCAAAATAATCACCACAGTAAGTCTAGTTAACATTGTTGCCATATATAGTTACAAAATTTTTTCTTGTGATGAAAACTTTACAACTTTATTCTTTTAGCAACTTTCAAAATATGCAATACAGTATTATTAACTCTGGTCAACATGCTATACATTATATCCCATGACTTATTTATTTTATAACTGAAAATTTGTACCTTTGACCACCTTTACACATTTTGCCCACCTCTCACCCCACCCCCATTTCTGGAAACCACCTATCTGTTGTTTGAATCTATGAGTTCTTTTTTATTCCACGTATAAGTGAGATCATACAGTATTTGTCTTTCTTTGTCTGACTTATTTCACTTAGCACAATGCCCTAAAGGGCTGTCCATGTTGTCACAAATGGCAAGAGTTTCTTCTTTTGTATGGTTGAATAATATTCCATTGTATAAATATACCAAATTTTCTTTATCCAATTAATCCATCAGTGGGTACTTAGTTGTTTCCATATCTTGGCTACTATAAATTAAGCAGTAAGAGACATAGGATAGGGGTACATATCTTTTCTAATTAGTCTTTGTTTTCTTCAGATATGTACCCAGAAGTGGAATAGCTGGGTCCTCTTGTGCTTTTACTTAAACTTTTTTGAAAAATCTCTAGTGTTTTCCTTAGTGGCCACACATATTTGTAATCCCATCAATAATGCCCACAGGGTTCCTTTGATTAGTGATATTGGGCATCTTTCCATGTACCTGTTGGCTGTTTGTATGTGTTGTTGGGAAAACATCTATTCAGATCCCTTGTCCACTTTTTTATCTGATTGTTTTATGTTTGTCTTCTATGAAATACTTCCTTATAGAAAAAAATTTGTATATTAACTCCTCATGTTCTTCATATTTTATTGCTATGAAATAAAGATTCAAATAATTGTTAAATAACGCTGTCTATAAATATTCACAAAAGGAGAAAATGTATTTGCATCCAAATTGTACTGTAGGCATATATGCTTTCATCAAAGGCAGACTCTGAAACTGATAATGAATATAGCTGGCATTTGCATTAACTGACACTTATGGAAGGTGTCTACGCCTCCCTTCCACAGGTGTTGATTCCAAGAGTACTCCCAAATAAGCACACCATCTCCGAGTACACTGCCTGCAGAGGCCAAGCTGTGAAATATTCTTTGACTCAAACGTCAAATGACTTGATAGCATTGAAAACTGATAGTAAATTCTAGCAGCTATTACTACACTGAAATATATTCTGGTCAATTAATTGATGTAAGTATTAATGAAGATACAGCATCTTGATATACTAATATTTTCTGATTCTCTGAAACAATCAGCTTCTTCAGTTAATCATGGTTACGTAGTAATTAAAAGCAGATGGACAATATGGCAAATAATTGAACTCATCAGAAAAATAAAACAAAATCCATAGTAATCACATTTTTGTTTGGTGAAAGTCTTTGTACTATTTTGACCTGCAGATTGAGCAGGCTCTGGTCTGATTTTAAACAAAGGAAAAGATGAAACAGACACTTATTAATCATGCTGAAACTTCTAAAGCAGCTGCTGCTATGGCAGATATTGTCCTGGTATTTCTTTTGGATTCAACACGAGGACATTTACTCCCTTTTTGGCACTGCAAATTACAGGAGGGATTTAGGTAGTTCTCAAATACATAACTCCCCTTCCCTATTCGAGCGCACAGCATTGCTATTTGGCATCCATTAGAAGGTAATAATGCCTTTCAACAAAGCAAGGAAGAGTCTGTGAACTATAATTGCTTGCTGGTGTTTTATTATTAGCACAATTTTTCTCAAGAAAGCTGTAAAGTATAAAAACTATGCTTAGGGAGTTAATAAAACAATACTGCTGTTTCCCTAGCCAGTTTTTCCAGGTGCAGTGCCTTCCCCTTTCGAACAAATCTCCAGTTTCAGAATAGAATAACTCCTGCGCATGTGTCAGTGGTCAAACCCAGAGAAATGGAGGCTCATCCAAGACAAACAAGATTAAAAATTCAGCAAGAGGGAGAAATCTGGATGTGTGCCAATCAACTTTTCATCAGCATGTCTGTCCCAGGGGAAACATTTTCCAGTGGTCTCCTTCCTTTTTCTTCAGAAATGAGTTCGATTGTTTCTGCTGTAGGTACAGAGAAGCATTAATAAATGAAGCATTAACTGCTGTAGGTACAGAGAAGCATTAATAAATGATGCTGTTTGTTAAAGGTACATCAGATGCCTGCCCCCTCAAGTCAATGTCAAACCCAGTGACCAACCAATTCCAGCAAATTTCTCTGCAGTCCACAAAGGGACTTGCGGGTGTGACTTTCCTAATAGCGCGGGACTCGGGTCAGGCGGACAGGGCAGATATGGCGGGAGAAACAGCACTAGTACAGATGCCGCCCTCTATTCGGGAAATAGCAGTATTTCAAGGACTTATTAACTGCTGCCTCTCATTCATTTATTTTCCACTCACGCTGCTGCCTCCGACTTCCAGCTGCAGATGCTGAAGCCCTGACGGTGGGCGGAGCAGGCGTGACCCCAGCAGGGGGCGACTCCGGAGCCAGAGCCAAGAAGGCTTCCTTCCACCTGTCCACAGGAAAAGTGCACGACCGCTTTCAATTACAAGGCTTATCCTCAATTAGATGTTATATGACTTTAGCCAATAAGCCCCCCCCAACCCCACCCCACCCCTCTGTCAGGCAGGAACATTTGGAAGTCAGAGACATTGAAAACACCGGACTCAAGTGTTTTGCACTAAGTGATGTTTACAGGAAAAGCAAAGCCTGGTGAGTCCTCTTTTATTTTTAAATGGAAACTACCAAGAATTCATACGTGCACATTGCAACTCTATGCATTTAAATTGACCAAACATTAACTATTAATGTGTTCACAGGATGACATAGAAATGGAACGCTGCATATCAAAAAACCGTGATAGAGTGATTCCAAAGTCTCACGAGAAGGTGGGGAATTAGATATTTTGCCTGAGCTGTTTCATTTCTCTACACCTAGGTAGCAGGCAGATTGTATTGTTCAGCATTTGGAGGGAACAGGGAACACACAGGCCACCATCATCAGTAAACCTGAGTTATAGCAACCCTGTTGCAAGTGTCAAATTGTCAATAGGCCATGACCCAGACTGTAGCCTAAAACAGAGGGAAGGAAGCAGGGCTCAAAGAAAGAGCAAGGGAAGATCAGTGATGCTGGTGGAGAATCTGAGAATGGTCGTGTTGTTCTCTGAATGCTCTGCCACTCTCCTTCCAGTGGGTGTGATACTTAAATTTCTTTAAAGTTGTGTCATCCCACACCTTTGCAGAGTCCCTCAACTTGGTGTCACTAGCACACTGAGTAAGCATGCCTGTCGTGTATTCATTCAAGTGATGTCAATATTGAACAGAAAGGAGCCTACTGGGATGTGTCTAGGAATCTTCCTCTAGGGCGACACTGTTTTATTCATCAGAATTCCTTGACATAGTTGTTAAACAAAATGTTATTCCTGCTAATTTCTTTAATCAACTCACAATTATGTTGCGTATGGGCCAACACTTGCCAAATGACTTGCTATTTTTAATGAGACAGGAGAATACAGGGCTTAAGCACACGCTTTCAAGGAAGCTTCCCTGGGTTTGAATCTTGGCCCAACTGCATACTACTGGCCACAGGTCCTTGAGCAAGTTACGTAACTTCTCCGTGCCTTAGTTCCCTTATCAACAAAGTCAACACCCTGGAGGGTTTCTGTGCTGATATCATGAGTAAGTGACAGGTGTGGATGCCTAGAATGGTATTGGTTCCACAGTGAGTGATGTCCAAGTGTTCATTGTCATTATTGTCATTGTCATCCCCATTAAGCACACAGTGAACTCATCATGACTTGTTGATATTTAACCTGTGGTGACATCCAAAGACCAGCATGTACTTCAAAGTGCACACAAAATAGGGTTTAAAAATCTGTTCTAGAATTTTCTTGAAAATCATCCTTGTTGAGGCATCCCTCTTTTATAACACACATTATATGGGCTTGGAAATACTCAATGGATATAAAATATGTAGTGAATAGTAGAGATCTAAACTACTCCAAAGGACTAGTTCTCCAGGACTCCAAACTGGCCATGACTCGTTCAGAAGACCCCAGCTGACTGTACCTTCCAACATTCTTGTGGCAATTTCATCTTTTTGCTGAGCCCTTATTCTTTTCCAGCTGAAGACCTCTTGATGTGTACATCAAAACTGGAAATTGGACAGAGAGATATTCCTTCTCAAATTGGGGTTGTCTGAATTTCAAATCACATTAGTTTGCTTACTCTGGCTGAATTTCTTATTCCCTTTGTTGATTAATTCTTGCTATTACATTGTAGTTTGTACTACTAACATTGTTTCCAATTATCTCTAAAGAGAAGTTTGGAAATAATTTACTTAGTTTTCAAGAAATATTCTGGGTTTGCCCTCCAAATTTATTAGCCTTGTCAATATTATCCAGAACTTGGACCTCTGAACGGGCCTCCTATGCAGCGCATTCTCCTGGCTTCACCCCTCGCATGTGCTCTGTGAAACAGATCTTGCACTTTTAGATTTGACACGACCCCACATCACCATTATGTTTCTTATGCATACAGTCGAAAAGATAAATTAGATAAGATAATTGTTATGGGCCTTATAAAGGTTAAAGTTCTCCCGTGTAGAGGAAACATGTTAAAACACTTTGAGGTCTTCCTTAAATTTGAACAACGCTTGAATGTCGTCGCCACCACTAGGCCACTTACTTGGTGTCACCATGCTGTTTTTGTAAGTGCTTCCTACTTTGACTTTCAAAAATGTGAGTGGGATGAAGGAGAATAAATAGTCATCATTTGTCCTCTTCTAGGATCACATTACACGATAGTTGCTAAGGTGATGTTCTCTATGCAGAGTATGTACCTTCGCATGCAAACCCAGATTTTTAAAGCTCCATAGATACATCCTGGGTCAGAGAGGTAACAAATTTACCATCTTGGTTTCTCACAAAACACACAGGCAAGCTTGCGGTTGATAGGAGTGTAAACAGTGAAACAGACCTCCTACCATCGGTAATCAGATAAGAATGGCACTTAACTGATGCCTAGCACCCAAGGTACAAAAAGGCAAAGCTAAGTGGAAAATGCCTCAGGGGGCACATTGTATCTATCAGTGCATACTAGGACACTGTTTACTTCTCTTTAGTGAGTTTCCCATTAACTTTATCATATGTTTATAACCAATCTTCTTTTTGAGAGCTGTCAATTCATTCCATTCCATAGTTAGTCAGTTGGTTCTCCATGAGAGATAGGTTCTGATTGTGGTTTCAGCAAGGCCTCCCTCCCTCGTCCATTCCTACCCGAGGGTCAGTGGTGTTGAGAGATAAATGGGTGATGGAGTTTGTGAGGGATTTCCTTTCCCTTCTTTTTTTAGAATGGATACAATGAAGAAAATAATAAAGCAGCAACTCCTGAGCAGAGCATTGCATTTCTCCCGGGGTGGAAAAGTGCTTTTAAAAGTCAGGGACAGAGGGAAATCCAATGCCTGCATTTGCTCCTGGTTAAACTTGCATTGATTTCAGTCCAAGCGGCCTCTGTACTCTCTCTTGCTTGCACTCAGAAAAAAGCTCTCTTATAAATGTTTAACCTGCAAACTTTAGAGGTATGAAAAATGCTATAGAGCCCAGCAAAAAGGACCCAAACTCTGTTAATGCCCACCACCCTATGTATGGCTTCAGGGCTGCTTACAGAGGCTTACTTCACAACTTCAAGTACATGGATTGAGAAATAGCTTATGGACCTATTCTTAAACGGAGTATACTATATTCTTACATAGATGGTAACTACATTACGGATAAAATTCCTAAGCATCTAACTTTAAATTACTTGATCCACATATAACATAAAAATTCATACAAATTAATTCTCCGTTTCTGTCTGCAAACTCTTCCCTTCTCAAGTTCCTTCATTTAATTGATTTTTATAATTGGAGAAATAAGAAATTTTCCTATTCCGTTAGAATGTCTTGAGATAAATAGAAAATAAATTAATCAAATGGAAGAATTTGTGGAGGGATATTAAGTTCAGAAATAAATTATTTCAACATGTGAGGTTTTCATTGGGCTGCCAAAGAAAATCTATGCAGTAGGTCACAAGAATAGAATCAGTAGCTGGTGTGCTTAAGTTTCTTGGTTTGGGAAAACTTAAGATGGGTGTTCAGATATTACAGTTTCTGAGAAATGGTTTGGAATAAAGTATGTACTTATGAGTATAAATTAAGAAAATAGATTTTGTTGAACTTGACTAGAAGTGAATTTAACAATGATCAATCTTTGTCATTAATAATTACACACTGCATTTGACTATATTTCATTTTAATATTTGAAATTACAAGTACTGGGCTAGAAGGAATGAAATTGAGGTATAGCTCTGATTTAGTTGCTGACAAATAACGTAGTTTTAGAAATATTTGCTTAAATTTTAGGGGACTTAGTTTACCAAAGGTGAAAGTTGTTATGTTTAATTAGATACTTTCTAGCCTTCCAGCTCAAAAATTCACTCCAAACAAAGTGGAGATATTTTCAGCATTGTATCAGGTCTGTCCCTTGCTTTCCAATCAGATTTGGTTAGAAATGATACTACATTTCTGAATGCTTTGTAGTTACTACAAATATCTCACATCATACAGGAGATATTTTGCTCCTACAGTGAGAATGTGAAGGCTGCTGGTGCTATGAACAAGATGAGTGAACCAATGTTAAAGGAACTTAGTGCAAACTTCAACAGCATAAAAGGACATGGAAACCATAAAAAAGAACCAGTCAGAAATGAAGAATACACTAACTGAAATGAAAAATAACTTACAGAATATCAACAGTAGACTAGCTTAAGCAAACAATCAAATCAGCAATTTGGAATATAAGAAACAGAAAACAATCGGAACAGCAAAAGGAAAAAAGGAACCCCTCCAGCAAAAGAGGATAGTGTAAGGAGCCTTTGGGACAACTTCATGCATACCAACATTTGCATCATGGGGGTGCCAGAAGGAGAAGAAAGAGAGCAAGAAATTGAAAACCTACTTAAAAAATAATGATGGAAAACTTTCCTAAGCTGGTAGAGGAAATAGATATACAAGTCCAGGACAAATGGAGAATCTCAAACAAGATGAACCCAAAGAGGGCTATGCCAAGACACGTCATAATTAAAATGCCAAAGGTTAAAGACAAAGAGATTCTTGAAAGCAGCAAGAGAAAAACAGTTAGTTACCTACAAGGGAGTTCTCATAAGACTGTCTCAACAGATATTTTGCAGACAAGAGGGGATGGCCACAAAATATTTTAAGTGATGAAAAGCCAGGGCCTACACCAAAAAGATTACTTTACCCAGTGAAGCAGTCATTTAGAATCAAAGGACAGATAAAGAGATTTCCAGACAGGAAAAAGCTAAAGAAGTTTATCACCACCAAACCAGTATTGCAAGAAATGTTAAAGGGTCTTCTTTAAGAAAAAGGAAAAAAGATAAAAAACATGGGTAATAAAATGGCAATAAATATGTATTTATCAACAAATACTTTAAAAGCAAACAGATTCGATGCTCCAGTCAAAAGATATACAGTGACTGAATGGATAATAAAACCAGACCCTTACATACATTGTTTACAAGAGGCCCACTTCACATCAAAAGACACACACACACATACACACACTCACTGAAAGTAAAGGGATAGAAAAAGGTATTTCATGAAAATGAAAACAAAACAAAACAAAACAAAACATAAAAGCTGAGTTAGCAATACTTATACTAGATAAAGGAGATTTCTTTTAACAGTTTATTTTTTATTGTATTTTTTTCATTACCAATTATCCCCCTTACACACTCCTCTACCTTCCCTCATCCCCCGAGGCTATAACAAGAGACAGAGAAGGACCCAGCAACTGTACTTCTGGGTATCTATCTGAAGTAACCCAACACGGGGAATTGAAAAAGCATATACATTCAAATGTTTCTTGTTGCACTATTTACAATAGCCAAGATATAGAAGCAACCATCAATAAATGAATGGATAAAGAAGTGGTGCATATATACAATGGAATATAACTCAGCCATAAAAAAGAATGCATTCTTGCCAACTGCAACAACATGGATGGACCTAGACAGTATTATGCTATATTATGCCAAGTGAAATAAGTCAGACAGAGAAAGACAGATGCTGGATGATTTCACTTATATATTGAGGGTAAAAAAGAAAATAAACAAGCAGAACAGAAACAGTCTCATAGATACACAGAACATTTTGATGGTTGCCAGATGGGAGAGGGGTTAGGCGACTGATGAAAGAGGTGAAGGGATTTAGAAGTACATATTGGCAGTTACAGAATAATCACATGAATGTAAAGTAGAGCAGAGGGAATATAGTCAATAATATTGTAATAACTATATATGGTGTCACATGGGTACTAGATTTATTGAGCTGATCACTTCATAAATTACATAATGTCTTATGGGACTGTACATCTCAAAGTAAGATAATATTGTACATTGACTGTAATTTAAAAATAATAAAACTTTAAAAAGATAAGTCAACTAAATATGCAAGGTACAGACTCAAATGACTTCGGAAGTTTTCCCAGGGGAAATTTCATTTATTTCCTTTGTAGGCAATACATTCTTTCTGTGTGAGTCTGAATTAAGAGATATTTATTGTTCTTGTTAACAGTTCTAAAAATTAGTTCTGAAAATACAATAAGCTTAGAGGACAATTAGTAAAATAACATTAAAAAGCTTACATTAGTCATGGTAACCAAGGCCCCAAAAAGAAAAAGATGAAACCTTAGGTCAATAACATGTCACACTTTCTAACCCTTTTTGGAATCATAGACCTTAGAGAGATAAACTGAACACCCTCTTACAGGCTCACACACCAATAGGCATTTGTGTATACATACATTTACATACAAAAATCAAAGGCAAAAGAATTACTTCCTTTGAAGGATTTTCTAAGTTTCAATTTTTGTAGTTATCTTTATCATCTGTACTGCTGCCTTGGGGAGAACTAGGGTGGGGAGTGACAACTCTCGTTATCCAAATAAAGAAAGAGCATAGTGGCATAGACGAAACAAAAGTGATGGATAATTCTCAAATTATTTCTTTTTGATCTTATAACACTTTTTTAAAGATTTTTTTTTTGCCTTGTGCTAATGTTGAAATCTGTGCTTTTTGAGAACACACCAGTTGCGGGTTAGTCATATTTGTAGGAAGTTGCTGGGGCAGCCCCAGCTTGAATTTAAAATGTGCTGCGGATGGTCCGCAAAGTGTATGCGATATATGTGGATAATTACAAACTTTCAACAGGCTTTTATGTATTAATAAGCATTTGTTCCAAGGAGAAATCTGAGCGCATTCAAAAAAGCAGAGTAATTTTCACATATATAGATACATTTTTCCACAGCATGTGTATAGATATTGAAGGGTGGCTACAAAAATCCCTCCAGGTTTTTTGGACCTTCTATATTAGAGGCATATTCTTCTCTGCTGTAGCATGGGACAGAATGAAAGAAATGGTTTGGCCTCTCTCCCCTCTCTTTCTCCACCCACCTTGTACGTTTCTCCCCATTTCTCTGTTGGCACTTTATCATCTCAACTTCTGAAGACTATTTTAGTGTGGGTCTTATTCAATGTGTTGTTCTGAAGAATTCTTGGTGGGCACCCCCAAGTAATGACAAGTTTGATTCTTATTTAGGTCACAGCTGAGCAAAGTTTTAAAATAAATAAAACCGTTTGTAAAGGTTTATTTTGCCAATGCTTATATCAGTCATTCACTGTTATAACCACATTCTCCTGTAGATATTATTAACAGTGCTTTATGAAGTATAAATCAGGACTCTAGCTGGTTGAATAAATGGTCCCATGCCACTCAGGTTGTAAGTGGCAGAACCAGTTCCAACTATCTGCACATTTATATTCCCTTTGTGTACCTTTAGTTTCAGCTTCAAGCAGTGTGAGGGGTATCATAGATGCTCAATTAATATTTAGTGAAGTTGTTTGAAGGATATATCTAACTTTAAAACTGCACTAGTTTCTTAATGTGGAATCCAGCCCAGCATACTGCCATTCCTCACCCTCTGGTCTGGACTTGATATTGAGCTTCTGTGCTCTTTGTAGCAGAGTGGTAAATTAGACAACCCCAGCTGGAAACTTCATGTCCCGGAACTGATAAAATTGAATGACTTCCTCACTCCTAACTAATAAACATTCTTTGAAGTTGTAAATGCATTGATTTAAGACATCAACATATACTTTTTAGGTAATAACTTGTCTAATAATCAAATAATAACAGGTTTAAAAATATACCAAAAAGTTGCTGAGCCATTTATATCCTAGTATTACTTGATCTGAAATATATTTTGCTAGAAATATCTTGAAGAATTAGGAAATATTGTGCTGATATTTTATAAATATATTAATCTTTTTTTCTTACTGATGATGATTTTTTAGTCTTGGAAAACATTAAAGTAATTGCAACCAGCTTTCATTTTCAGTGAAAATTCAAAGCAACATTCTTATGTCTGATATTTACTTCAGCTTTATAGTAGTATCTATATTAGAAAGTTCTAGAGTGACTTCTTGTTATGTTTTGAAGACAAGAGCAATCAGTGATGCTATACTTATTTTTAATATAATAAACTTATTTATCACTGGTTATTGCTATTAATAGTCCAACTCTGAAATGCCCTGAATTTTTCAATGTTTATATAACATGGCATACACTGAGGAAGTTACCAGACTTAGGTTTCTTGAACATACTGAATTCTTTATCACATTCTTTTTGCCTTGGTTGTTGATTGAATTATAAAATAAAAAAAATTGAAAGAGATTTTAAAAATTATTTTATTGCTGTTTAATTGCATTACTTTTTTATATTTCTGTTCCTTAATTAATGAGTTTGGCAAAATCCTTGCCTGAATGATGAACGGATTCATGGTACGAAATACAAATGAGAACAAAATGTCTGTGTGTGGAAATCTACATTCATGATTCATAGTGATGGTGCTTGCTGTCATCATTTACCCCCTTGGACAGTCATTTTAGGTGGCAGAGTTAGGGAATGGTTATCGTAATTTTAGCTTATTGGCTTCTAAACAAGGAACTAGAGTTAGATGTGCCCTCATTTGTACCCACATCTTATCATTGACTTTAAGGTTCTGGAACAAGCTTGAAAGCCAGGAATCCACTCACATTTGCTTCAGACTGCAGGACCCTGGCAAATGTTTGTGGCTTATTTCGCTTGCTCTGTTTGTTACTTTCCTTTACATACAACTCTGGTCATACAAAGCTTACCCAGACATTGCAGGTTTTTCTCAAATGTCACTGTTAAAGGTTGTGAAGCCACGGAGAACAGAGATTAAGAGGCAGTCACAGGTATTATATGTAACGATGTTGCTCTGCTGTTTTGGGAAAGAGGGGCAGGACGATTTACGAACACCTCATATATTATGCATGGGGCTCAATAAACAAGCTGTGTTGTGTCATGATGTGCTCTGTTGTCCAGAGCTTAAGAAAAACCTGCACAAACACTGTAAGGAAAGGTAGTTCATAGGATGATGGTCTGACTTTGGGGGCATGGCTAGGAGAAGGGTGAAGGAACTAATTGGGGGGAAATGTCAGACCTG